>RYFJ01000311.1:282500-297500 GCA_003991445.1 Oryza meyeriana var. granulata | reverse complement strand
GGCATGAATTCCCCCAATTTGCGACCTACCATAGGATTTGTTATGTAAATAGGTATATGTTCCTTTCCATTATGAATCGCGATTGTATGGCCAACCATTGCGGGTAGAATGCTAGATGCCCGGGACCATGTTACTATTGTTTCTTTCTTCTCCTTCATATTGACCTTTTCTATTTTTGCCAATAAATGATGAGCTTGCGTGAGTTATACCGAGTACTCAGTAAATTATGGACAACTTCAAATCTTTGTTTTCAAGAGGGATGATCCACTCCACAAATATCGATCGAAACTTGAACCCTTGTATAGGTATGCCATTTTAGAAAGCACAACAATGGAAATGGGTAGTCAGTATTGGTATAAGATCTATTCCCATATTCCGATCTTTTCATTTTATGTACCCATTTCTTGGGTAAAATCTCCCAACTATATTGGAAAATGGATTGGTTATCCATAAATGAAAATAAAGAAAGCTTGATTTTGGTTCCGCTTCTTGCTCTAAGTAGAAAGACTTGTCGGAAATCGCCGGTTGGGTTGGGTGCAGGTCACGTGACCTATAGCTCGGCCTTCGCTTTTTGAGACTTCCTCTACCCACATCTCTATGTGCCCGCAGCACTTTCATATGGGGAAAGATGGGCTTACCATGTTCCATCAATAGCACCTAACCTATGCCAATTTTGGTGGACCGTGCTCCACCCCGTTGAACTCATGCGGTTCCGACGTGCCCAGAGGCCAGAGGCGAATCCGTTCACGGTCTGTAGGACCAACACCATTCGAAGGTTGATGGCCCACCCCGCCTAGAATAGGAATCTTTGACTGGGCTTACACACATTCGCTCACTTACGCTGTCCCCCCTCAGCTCACCCCTTCTCAGAGCTGCTATTGCGAAATACAGCTTCACTTCCTTAATATCCAAATTTCAACAAGGGGGTTGGGCTACTCGCCTTCATAGAAAGGCGACCAGGCCTAGATTAGATGTTTGCCTTTTTATAGAATAGAAAGAGAAGGTAGGGGGGAGGGGGGAAGGACATAGGAAAGAGGGATGCCTACAAAAAAATCAATTGATTCGTCAACACTATTCACATAGGATGCCCCAGGAAAAAACAACGGCCGAGACTAATAGGCCTGGGCTTGCGGGTGCAGGCAGTTTCAAATTCAAGAACTTCGTACAGAGCATCCCGGAGGAATATAAACAATGTGAACGGAAAAAGAAGAGAGATTTTATCCATGTCTTACTGATGAAAAATAAGACCTTTGCGACCGTGACAGATGCTAGGGGGGATAAAAAGACTAGGGCCTCCGCAGGTTGTTTGGGGTAAATAAAAGGGCGGTCTCGTCTTTCTCGATATGCTGCTGAAGCAACTGCGGAACATGTCGGGCGATCCGCCAGAAAGATGGGTTTAAAGTCAGTTGTCATGAAAGTGAAAGGATCTACTTATTGCCAGAAAAAGAAGAAAGTGATCTTGAGCTGGGGAGAAGGTTTTCGGGGTGAAAGAGTAAGAGATCAATCTCGTAGTCACCAGCATAAACAACAGTTTGAGAAGCAAGTAGTTGAGTCTATTTTTGAAATACAGAGAGAGGTTAGTGGCTTCAACCTCACACAAAGAGGGATAGAGGCAACACCTTTTGACACCAAAAACTCCAATTTAGACTCAAATTGCAAGGGCAATAGAACAATTTAGAATATGCGGTAGTGTTAGTAGTTTTTTTACATCTATTAGGCATTTTTGCAAATACATGGAGGGAAGTGGCCTGTGTAACCAAGACAATACACCTCAACGTCATCTTATCGAACACATAAAGGGGACTGGCCTCTTTCACTAAGACAACAATTATGGCTATGTAGATGCAGTATTCGATGTTTCACAAAATAAAGACACAAGAGGTTGTAAGAGAGACCTTGTCAGTGCGAAGGAGAGGAACGTGTCGAGAAGAAGACACCTGTCCGGAGAGGTGCAAAGGAGAGTTGCGAGAGGAAATGCAATTCAAAGGCAATCCTTTGTTGTTATCTAGTCCTTGATAGAAAGAGGACCTTATGAAGTGTCACGCCCAGAAATTCACCAGAATTTCCAAAGCTAATTTGTGCAATAAATCCTCGTCCAGGAATCAGCCGAGGTACATAAATCGACAATTTGATAAACATAACCAAATACGAAATAACGATAAATACTTACAACAGAGGCACTTAGTCCTAACACAGAAGAAATCAGCAGCGGAACAGCAACTAGCGTAGCTTCAGCTCCAAGCCACAGGCAGCTCAACTAGGGTATAAGCCAAACACCATCTTCTCCTCCTCGCAAAGCTTCACTCTAAAGATTGCAATAATGCAAGACTGAGTACCACCCACCGTACTCAACAAGCCACACTAGGGAATGCAATGTAATGCAACAGGATACCAAAGGAAAGGCATAATATGGCTTATTTGCGTAAAATAGCATTTAAAACATTTGCATTTAAAATCATTGAAAACCGTATAGTTTAATTATTATTAGTATTGAATCAACCACTGAACAGCGCTCCAACGCAGTTCAGGCCCAAACCATAACTTCTCCCACCAGGAGCTATCAATATTCCATCATTTATTTCATTAATGAGTAGTGTGGGACTAATCACAGAAAACATTGCTAGGCTCGCCCTTAACCGTGGGCACGGCTATTCGAATAGTTTTACTCTGGCCAGAGGTGTACCAATTTACCCACGAGACACAACTCCACAACACATCACTGTGCCCCTTGATACCACCACGGTACCTCAACACATCAATGTGCGCCTAAGTACCACCATGGTACCTTGGAAAGGAATTGTGACAGGATCATTCATGTAACTCGCACAATAGGAGAGCCTCCCGTCGAACCTCCGGTCTCTGGTAGGTGTGATCAATTACCTCCCCGCAAGACGGTCCGACGCCCGAAACATGGTCTTATTGGCACTGCCATGTGTGGACTTATACCAGCCACAAACACGCCCTGGTGCCTCCTATTGAACTCGTCACACTTCAAACTCCTGCTAGCCCATACTAGCTTGTGGTTAGCACGAGTGTTGCTTCGCAACAAGTAGTCCGCGAACCGGTCCTTAACTGTCATGAGCACCGCTAGCAACATTCCAACCCTGGTGCTCACAACCCACCATCAATCAAGTTTTAGTTGACATAGTTAATTAATCAACCACGACCAAGCGTCGTGAAAATATCACCATTAATCATTAATTAATCAGAATGAATGAATAGTTTCCCATATAAAATGTCACTATAGTTTCTAGGCATGGCTAAGCAACTCCTAAATAATCTAGCCAGATAAATACTTAAACATCCAGCTAGTCAGTTTTATTCACCCAAGGTATCAAGGTATAGATAGCAATAACCAAAATGGCCATAAATATCAAGGAATATTGGCTATTAAATAATTACCATAATAATGTCATTCTAAAGCATTTTATGTAATAACTTTAAAATAAAATAGATTTCACAAACGGGATCAACATGCTCAAGGAGATTGTCGTGTGACTTGCCTTGCAATCACAAAAGTCTTCAAATACTCTTCCGAACTCTTCCGCAGACTCTGCAGTCTTTCGAATCGACGATATACGTAACTACACGTAAAACAATAATAAATCCTAAGAAACTCCAAATAAACAGTACATAAAAATACATAAACAAGTAAATTATGATTTTAGATAAATTTAGGAAGAAGAACGGGTCGAATCGGAGTTCAAACGGAAAAGATACGGCTTTTGGAATATTGAATTCGGAATAAATCCGAAAAGAATTGGAGAAGAATATTCTCGGGAATATTCTCTGGATTTTTGGATTAAAATAATTATTTTAGATAAATGCTGACATGTGGGGTCTATGGTCAGTGACCAGGTGTATGATGGACTTGGTTCATGGATTTAGGAATAGGAGGGGCCGATGGACTGCTGAGGTGGATACCAAGTGACCGAAGGGGATGAGGTGGCAACCGAAGTGGCAGCTGAGGTGGCTAGGGCTGACGTGGCATAGCCGAGAGATTAAAGAGACCCAACGGTTTGGATCCGACCTATGTATTGAATGGCCGAGATTTATTTGGGATCTTTGGGTAGATTGGATAGCCTAGATCATCTTCATATCATGGGACGGCCAAGGTTCACCGGGATACTGTGTTCCGGGCTCGCTAGCAGTATCGCCAAGAAGAGGAGGCCGGTGGGACCCGCAAGATGGTGACATAGTGAGGAGTGGCCGGTGGGACCTCCAGTCAGAGGGTCCCGGCCGGGCAAAGCAGGGGCCTGGCAAGCACGTCGGGCCACGGCACGGTGCAACAACGCCGAAAGGATGAAGCGGCGTCCGGCTTGGGATGCGGATGATGACGATGAAGCCGAGGTGGGTGTGGCAAGATGGCCTTGCCGCTGGTGCGGCGACCAACCGGCGGTGCACAGCAAGCAGATGAGGACGTGCCGTGCGTCGCTGTAGACTGCGGCGACGATGCCGGGCGGGGAGCAGCTGTATCGGGAGGAACAGAGAGAGAGAGCGGATCCAGGGGTAGGAGAAGATGAAGGTTGTGCTACTGTGCTCAGCGGCGACGGCGACGACTGGGCACAACAGCATCCGCGACTGGGGAGCAGAGCAGGCACAGCGGCGCTGGGAGTCGAGCGACGGCGATGCCGACGGTCAGAGGAGGAGGCGGCTGCCTGGGCGGCGGCGGAGGACGGCTTGATGCAGGGACGACGGCAGGCGGCGAAACCGACGAAGAGGGAATGGCAACGGCGGCTGGAGGAGGACGGTAACTCGACGGCGATGCTCTACGGAGATGCCAGGGACGACGCGACGACGACAGGCGGCTTCCCGATCCGAGGCGTCGAAGGAGGAAAAGAAGATGGGGCATTGGGGACGATGGGGTGGATGCTCACCGGCGACGGGTGGTAGACGGGGATGACGATGACCACGGCGACCTCTGTCGGCGGCAAGGCAGAGACAGCCGGCAGGACGGCGGCTGAGGTAGCGCAGGACGCCGGCGGGGCGGCAGGTGTAGACGGCGGCGCGGCAGGTGTAGACGGCGGCGCGGCACGAGGGCGAGCTGGCGGCGGTATATGCAGGGGGCGGCGGTGGCTTCCGAACCAGCGGCACACAGGAGAGAGCGGCGCTGGGCGGCGGTAGATGGCGATAGCAGGGCGGTGCGACAGGTGGCGGCGCTGCTGGCGGCGTGGAGAGGAGCAGAGCCGGCTAGGGCACAGGGCTGGCGGCTGTAACATATATAGGGACGGCGGCGGGTTCGGCGGTGGCCGTTGCGGGACGGAGGCGCAGGAGGCGGCGCACGGCGAGATTGGGCGGAGGCCGAGGGCTCGGGCCGGGGTGGCAACAGCCGCGCGGTGGCGCGGCCGAGGAGGCGGGCCGGTGCGCGCGTGGCGCAGGTTGGGCCGAGGAGCAGCGCGAGGGCGCAAGAGAGGCAGCTCGGCCTCGGGAGCAGAGGAGAGAAGAAGCAAGAAAAGGAAGAGGAACAGTGGCCCGGAGAGAAAAAGAAAAAGAAGGAAAAGAAAAAGAAAATAAAAGGGTAAGATTGGAAAGGAAAAATGGAAATCTTTTTCCGGAAAATTCCAATTTTGCAAAAATTGGAATTTGGGGATATTTGTGGAATCTGAGTGCGTTCTGGAATTTTGAAATTTCAAAAATATTCAGGACATTGGAATTATCTGAGTACGAGGATATATATATATATATATATATATATATATATATATATATATATATATATATATATATATGTGGGTGCCATGGGCCCCGGGTACCTCATGACAAGCATATGGGCCACTCGGACAGAGGATGGGCCTAGCCTTTTAATTAGAGATATAGCTAGATTCGGCAGACTTCGCCTTGTATAGAAAGGAATATACAGTCCTAGTCGGGTGCGTTATATCTCTAAGGGGAGATCTCCTAGTCGTAATCCGATGGGGACTCCTACCTTGTAACCCGGTCCCCTAGTATATAAGGGGAGGCAGGGCGCCCCATGAGGGCAGAAGAGCTCATAGAAGCACACGGCCATACAGTTCATCAGAACTACCACCGTATATCCTCAAAGGAATACATACAAACTGGACGTAGGGTATTACCTCACATCAAGGGCCTAAACCAGTATAAAATCTCCTTGTGTTCCTTTGCAATCCACCGAGTTTCCATCCGCCGAGTAGCCCCATATATTTATTGCCGGTGTAAAACATCGACAGTTGGCGCCAGGTAGGGGCTCCGCGCGATCTACATCTACAAGCTCGATGGATCCAGCAACCGAAGTCGACGCGGCAAACTCTTCCCCGGAGATACAATCGCATTCAGAAGCCTCGACTTCGCCGCGACCAGATCGGCAATCTCACCTTGGCTGACACGGACCCGATCCAACCGGCGAGGAACCAGTCGACTCCGCGCCAGTCGCCTACACGATGCTGCAGCAATCTCTCACGACATGCTGCGGCGATCTCCAATACGCCGATTCCAGGACGACTCTTTCTTTCGGTGTTCGACTCGGACTCGGTTTTGAGCCGGCGAGATCGGCCAAAAAAGGAAGAGATCGTCAATTTCCCGTTCGGACTCGGCGACACCGCGGATATCTACAATCTACATCCGACGCGGCAAACCCGATCCTCTAGAGTTCGACTCGGATACGGCCCCGAGCGCTTGAGATCGATCTAGGAGGTCGGAGTTGTAATCACCCCATCAACTATTCCCGACTATGACTCTCAGTCGGACTACGACTCTCAGTCAGACTACGACTCCCAGTCGGATTCCGACTCTAAGTCGACAGCAGTTCGGCAAGCTTCTTCCCGCCACGAGAGAATCTTCATGGCATCCAAAGGCTCTACTCCTACTCAGGAATCACGCGACTACGAGAACAACAAGAGGAGGAGGCTGCGACTACGAGAACAACAGGAGGAAGAAGCAAGACGCCTGCACGCCCGCAACGACGATCTACGCAGGGCTGGGCGAACCTCTCAGCAACAAACCCTCCAAACCCGAGTCGGTGACCACGATGTCTTCGTTACTCCACAAACAGACATCGTGGCCGCCGCAACCCTACTGGACACGGTCCAACTTGGGCCTGATCACCAGGCCACCCCGACGATCGCAAGGATAAAAGCCATGCTTACCGCTGCTGCATGTCAGCAGCACCAACACTCGGGAGATACCCTCATACCGACCAACCGGTCGGCATCCCCAATGCAGTCTCGTCTACCTCAAAGCGATGCCGAGTGGCGGCTCTAGTCGGCTGCACACGGAGTCACGCCAAACTCACTCGGCAACCAAACAACAACGGCAACGTCGAAGTGACCGTCGGGACAACCGGATCTCCGAGGCCAACTATGGCGTGATCTTCGGCAGGACACCAATGCTCGGCGCCGCGAACGAGAAGAAGACGAGCAACGCCAACTGGAAGACGAGAACGAGCATTTCGGCCTCCACCACGAGCGTTTCGCCGCGTGTCGGGGTCGGAGTCCACATGAAGACGGAGGCATACCAGCCTTCACCCAGGAGCTACGACAGGTCGACTGGCCGCCGGGTTTCAAGCCTACAGGCATTGACAAATACGACGGCAAGACCAATCCCGAGTCTTGGCTCACGGTCTACACTCTGGCGATCCGAGCAGCTGGAGGAAATCACAAAGTCATGGCTAACTACCTCCCAGTCGCTTTAGCCGACTCGGCGAGGACATGGCTAACAGGACTCCCAAAGCGATCAATCGGCTCTTGGGGAGAACTCCGGGAACGATTCATCACCAACTTCCAGGGAACATACGAGAGGCCATCTTCCGAGTACGACCTATATCAGTTGCGCCAAAGGAAGAACGAGTCTCTTCGTGACTTCATCAAGAGGTTTTCTGAGAAGAGGAACTCAATCCCGAACATCAAGGACGAGGTCGTCATCGCCGCCTTTCGAAAAGGAGTCAAAGACACCTCGTTCATCGACAAATTCACGCGGAAGCCTCCCAACTCTGTCAAGGCCCTTTTCGACATGGCAAACAAGTACGCCGACTCGGCCCACGCTGTTGCCGAGGCCCTCGATGACAACAAGTCACCCTGACAGAAGAAGCGGGACGACACCGACGACGCGGTCCCGACTAAAGCTGGGAATCGCAAACGCAAGTCAGACGGCTCCATTGTGGCAGTCGGTCACAACCGCCTTCGACCTTCAACAACTGAGGATTATCAGAACAACAAGTGACATGCTCGGGGGCTCACAAGCTCAAACACGAGGATGGCATCCCCACTCCCAAATACCGAACAGCTAAGTCGCTTTCTGATAAACATCTCCTCACTTGGCCTTGCTAGTGCCACAGCCGCTTACACCTAATAGGTGTACAAGCTGCGCATTTACTTTTTTTTTCCGTTTTTGCTCTTAAATGATTACAAAAGTACTCGAGTAGCATAAATCTCGATCCGTGAAACTCTGCTCCATGTAAGACGAACTCAAGTCACCCAAAACGCGTGCCTGGGAAAGAGCCATGAGCCAACTCCCGACGCTAGGGGGCTATGACTAGTCGGGCAGAGTGCTTAAACGTAAGGGGGTCAACTACTCGAGGAAATTAATATCAAAAAGAGAAGAACACGTATTTACATACATTGTAAAATACATTTTTATTCGGGTGATTATTTTCATCATCAGATGCTACTCATCCGATATTTTATATTGCAGGCCCAGCTCCGGATATGCGTGACAGGAACTCAGGGCTTCGAGCCTATCTCCTACGCTCGGGGGCTGGACAAGTCTGCCGAAATACACTCGGGATGCTCCATGAGGGCTACTTACCGAGTACTTGCGCCAGTCGGGACGTCATCTTCCCCGACTACGCTCCATGGGAGCTAACAATCGGCCCCCGGCGCCAGTCGGGGCTGTGTACTACTCGGCTAAGTAGGGTACGCCCCATGAGGGTCGCCAGCCGAATCCTACGCTAATGCTAGGTTCGGGTACCTTATCCGGCTTTACCGAAGTCAGAGAAGACCTATGTCGTCAAAGCGCATCCGGAGTTCCCATGCACCGCGTCACACCTGGGGAGAGCGAGCAGATTCTGCAATATACCTACTCAAGCGTCTGTGGCAACCAGGATGCATCCGGAGCATAAGTCGGAAAGACTTGCAGACGAGGATTCCTCTGGCTGATTGCGGTTACCAACGCCGCCATACTCATCCTGACATGCGATGGATGCTACTTCTATAGAGCTATGCTGAGTAGGTTGGTTCAGGCCGGCTTACTTGGTAATAGCCACCAAGACATGAGTTCCTACAGTAGCATGCTCCATGTGGGCCGCCCGCAGGCTGAGTTGAATTATAAGCGCTGGTGCTACCCACAGGAACCGATGAGGTAAACAGATATGCTTCATGAGAGCCTTATTGCTAAACATATATGTTTGGGTATCTGTCTTTATCCACCAGGTCTCGAGGATACACTTACAAGGATCACAAGCTGGTCTTCATTAAAATTGGAGATGCAGGTATCTCTCTCGAGTACACCTTAACCACGTAATGGATTTTTTTTCATACAGTGGTACTCGGCCTACATGCGTGGCCACCAGTTGCCATGAGCAGCATGTATTCCGCTGACATGACGCGGATGAGTCTAACTTTCGAGTAGTAACTACTCGGGAGAGACTATAAAATTCTCATTCCCGCTGACATGACGCGGATGAGTTAACTTTCGAGTAGTACACTACTCGGGAGAGACTATAAAATTCTCATTCCCGCTGACATGACGCGGATGAGTCAACCTTCGAGTAGTGCACTACTCGGGAAAGACTATAAACATTCTTCTAGCTGACGAGCTGAAGAGTCTAACTTCCGAATGGGACGCCACTCGGGAAAGACTATAAATAATCATCCCGGCTGACATGATGCCGACGAGTCTGATTTTCGAGTAGTATACTACTCGGGAAAGACTGTAAACACCCCCTTTCCAGCTGACATGACGCTGAAGAGTCCCATATACGAGTAGTATCCTACTCGGCAAGACTATAAACACACATTCCGACTGACATGAAGTCGAAGAGTCCTATATACGAGTAGTTCCTACTCGGCAAGACTATAAATCATATTCCGGTTGACATGATACCGAAGAGTCTCATATACCAGTAGTAATCTACTCGGGAAAGACTACAAAGGTTAAAGATCTTTGACTTTACGTTTAATTGTCTTCACAATAAGCACAAAGTCGGGGCTACACCTAATAGGTGCGCCTATTCGGCGCACACTATTCCAACATCTACATCGAGCCCTTCATAGCCTCGCTGCCAGCTGACATGAAGCAGGACTCGGGAGAAGCAGCACTCAGACAAAGAGTACTCGGGAGCAATGCACTCGGGAAGACTTCACCGTGGAGGATGAGCACTTGGCATCAGCTGTGACTCAACTATGAAGGTCTCGGGGGCTACTGTGGGTGCCATGGGCCCCGGGTACCTCATGACAAGCATATGGGCCACTCGGACAGAGGATGGGCCTAGCCTTTTAATTAGAGATATAGCTAGATTCGGCAGACTTCGCCTTGTATAGAAAGGAATATACAGTCCTAGTCGGGTGCGTTATATCTCTAAGGGGAGATCTCCTAGTCGTAATCCGATGGGGACTCCTACCTTGTAACCCGGTCCCTAGTATATAAGGGGAGCAGGGCGCCCCATGAGGGCAGAAGAGCTCATAGAAGCACACGGCCATACAGTTCATCAGAACTACCACCGTATATCCTCAAAGGAATACATACAAACTGGACGTAGGGTATTACCTCACATCGAGGGCCTGAACCAGTATAAAATCTCCTTGTGTTCCTTTGCAATCCACCGAGTTTCCATCCGCCGAGTAGCCCCATATATTTATTGCCGGTGTAAAACATCGACAATATATATTGGGAATCGAAGGGTATTTGGACGAATTTAGAAAACAAAAGTATATTTATTAGGGTCCAAGAAACAGAATATTTTGTGGGATTTCGAGAATGGAGAATATTTTCCTGATGGAAATTTGGGGAGTAGAATATCGGGATATTCGAGGAATATTTGGGGAAACAAATATCGAATTATTCATCAGGTTGGGAACTAGAGGGGATTTTCCGGGAACTAGAAAATGGCATATTCCGAATAAAATATTTTGGGATTAGGGAATTGACAAGGGTGTTTTATTAGGACCAGAATTTGGAGAAAACTCAGACGATTGGGGTTTAGGATTTATTTTGATAGAAAAGGAGTTTAAGGGAATATCTGAAATTTATCTCAAAGGGACATATAAATATTTCGAATACAAAGGATCTCGGATTGGGAGTCCAAAAGAGTTCTAGAGTTTCAAAAATGAATAAATTTGGTAACTCTTAATTTAGATTTTCGAGGTGACTTTAGGGTTCTGGGAACGACACAAAACCCTAGAAGAAAAGAAGTCAGAGTTCACGATGAACGGGGAGATTTAAAAGGACTGAATCAGGAACGACCCGAACAGGGGAAAGGAAAAGGAATTTATTTATATTTATCTAATTACTTTAGTGATCTTTATAGCATTAAAATTAATTCTGTAGCTCCGAAAAATCCGAGAAAATTTCAAAGAGTTTATTAAATCACGGGGAATTTACCAGAAGTAAATGCCACCACGAAACACGAAGAATTTATTATTATAAATACTCAAATGCTTAAAATACTCCGACAAAACCCTTGGAATATAAAAGCATCCAAGTATTTATTTAAAGATTTAAACTCGGGATTTTTAATATTGGAAATTTCAAAATTTTATTCAAACTCTTTTCTCAAACAAAAATATTTCTAGTGTATTCTTGTATTTCCATTTACCCGCGATAATTTTTGATTAAGACGATTTTCAGGGCGTTACATGAAGAGTCCCTCACCTACGGATCGCTGAAATAGCCTAGCTTTCCAAGCCAAGTGACCTTACTTACTGTAGTGTAAGACCCACGGGAAGAAGCTATAGCTTTGAGAGTTGCTGAATTAGTAGTTGTAGCTATGAGAAAGGAGTAGTGTTGGAGGAAGATTTAGGCTCAGCCAATTCAGTCAAGGGTAATTTAGTAGATACCTCTCCATCCCTCTCTCCACACAACCAGCTTAATATGACCCAAAACAGTCATGTTCCCAATCTTACCCCACAACAAGCTTCTTGCTCAAACCCTGGATCTGGAAACCTAACAAGCTCCATGACTCCAGTCATCCTAGCATCAAGTACTGTAGATACCGGTGTGAAAAACCTTCTATGTCGTCAACAACTAGGCCTATCATAATTAACCCAAGAACCAGTTTGCAGCCAGTACCGGTAATGGAGTCATACCCAAACTTTAGGAGCCACAACCCACCATTTTCCCTTCCTTGCTTATGATTTGCTGTTCTCGGGAATGGTATCTCCTTGAACAAGGTAGCTGTGTCACATATATTCCGTTAATGGGGTGGATTTTCTGCTTTCGGATGGTGTGATTTCAACGTTGAGTACCTACTAAGAGTTAGTTCTCGACGGGCAATAAATCATATTGATGAAAAATCACCAAGGAGCATGAAACAAAACACATAACTTACGTACCCATTGTACTTAGAGCCAATAAACTACCAAGAATCCTCTGTCTCAACCACTTTCTTCTTGTCTTTACATCGATTTCCTATTATAGGAAGGGAAAGTAACGGAGAGCAAGCAAAATAAAGAAATCTATCAACGACCGACTTCGGACTAGAATCTAGAAACATACCTAAGGGAAGAAAGCATATTTGAGGTTTACTCCTTCCATGTCTAGTAGGAGTGCGTGCTTCTTATTGCCTTTTGAGTAGTAGTTGTATACATTCCTCACTCAGTCTAATTAATTCTCTTTCCCCCTACCCAAATACCAAGGGAGGTTTATGAGTCATATCCTCCTTACGAGATAGCGGAAGTAGCATTAGCAGGAAAAGTAAGCTCCTTTTCAAGCCTTCTCTTTCATAACCTTTGATTAGTTCCTTGGATGCCCTTAGCAAGAATGATGCAGGAGCAATAAAGTCTATTTCCTCTGCCTTTCAAGAATCCCGCTATTCAAATAGCACAGTATCAAATTCAATCCATAAGTCATGCTAGTCAATCAATGACAATGATAAGCTATAAAAAAATGAGTCTATTGCTCTTTGACACGTTTTATATCTACTTCAATCATGCTTTATTGGAGTTATCTGACGCCAAGGAGGAAGGAATAGAGATTAGGATCCTAGCCTTGTTCCGTTTGAAGTTCCTAAGAGAGGTTACAAAAGAAAGGGATGCTCAAACCAAGGATTTAGAGTCTTATTAGTGCATCAATCTACAGAAAGGTAGGGAGGCATACCTGTGTTAAATTGGAGTGTAAAGCATATTCTAGATATTTCACTTCGAATTTGTTTCTCTTAAAAGAGTAAAGTCCGCAGGGTTCCCTAAATTCCCCTTGAATCAAGTGGGACCGGGAGATCGTTGTTCATTCGTTGGTTGGCCTTCCCCTAATAAGTACCCACCAAGAATTGGGCTAGTTAGTTCAAGTGGTACTGAATCACAAAGAACAGTTGAGTTTTCTAATTCATCTATTATTATAGGGTTTTTCATTTCTAGAATAGCATTGGAGCCAGGACACACATTTCTGCCCGAATTCCAACAGCAAACCAAATACGTTATCGTGGAAAACGAGTTTCGCCAACACAGAAGAGTTTGTGTGCCTTTTATTTTCACATGAGTTTCACATATGTGATGGTTGGTTGGGAGGGTACGACAAATGACTCTAGAATCTTTCTGGAGACAATCACTGAACTAGAAAATGGCCACTATCGTCACCGAGAAAATACTATCTTGTGGGCTCAGGCTCTACGTTTATGCCTGGCTTTCTTTCTCCGTACCGTGGGGAGCGGTACCACTTGTGTGATTATAGAAAAGAAGGCAGTGTCCCGACCACAAGAGTGGTTTAATTACTTGCATGGATTTTTGACCCCATATTGTAGGGTGGATCTCGAAAGATAGGAAAGATCTCCCTCCAAGCCGTACATACAACTTTCATCGAATACAGCTTTCCACAAAATTCTATAGGGATCTATGAGATCGAGTATGGATTTCAGTTTACTCACTTAAAATTGAGTATCTATTTCCCTCCTTTTCCCGCTAGGATCGGAAATCCTGTATTTTCCATATCCATACGATCAAGTCCTTAAGTTTCCGAAATAGTGTAATGGAAAAAGAAGTGCTTCGAATCATTGCTATTTGACTCAGACCTGTTCTGAAAAAAGTCAAGGTATTTCGAATTGTTTGTTGACACAAACAAAGTAAGGGAAAACCCCTGAAAGAATTTCCATATTGACCTTGGACATATAAGAGTTCTGAATCGAATCTCTTTAGAAAGAAGCGCGGAAGGTATTTGCACCATCACCGTCCTCAAATAGAGTGTTTTCCACGGTTGCCCCATGAATAGCGCATAGCAAAGCTGCGCCTAATACTCTGGCAACTCCTATCATATGAAATGGGTTCAACGTCCAATTATGAAATCCTTGGAAGAAGAGGATGAATCGAAATATCGCTGCTACGCCAAAACTCGGTGCAAAGAACCAACCGGATTGCCCCAGTGGATAAATCAGGTACTCTATCCTTATAATGATACTACCCTTCTCTTAAGTTCCTTTTCCACTCTTATGGAATAGAATACCGGTATTTTACTGGAATCCATACATAAATCATATTTGTTTATTGTTAGACAGTGAATTTAATATAATTAGAATTAGTACTTTTATAAATCCGCTCTCATCTTTAGACCCCGGGTTTGAACCTAAAGAGAAAATAGGCTTCAAGTCTTGAAAGAATTCTTATAGCAAGTTACCCAAGCACATATGCTTAAAACAGTAGAGAATAGTGCATAGGTGAAGGTGTAAGGGGAAAAATCTACTATGTTTTCGTTTTTCGCTACTAGGTGTCACTATCTTTTCCGCCTTGACTCTCGAATCTTTTGCTTCTCGGGTGGTGGCGAACAATGCTGCTTGCGTAGTGGGAGATGCCCGCCCATCAGGCCCGGCCTGCTTCCTGCCCGAAAGAAGGCTAGCCGGACTAG
>RYFJ01000311.1:0-280000 GCA_003991445.1 Oryza meyeriana var. granulata | reverse complement strand
GGCTTATTAAGAATAACGTTATTATTCAGTCTAGTAGATCGGACCTAACCGTTGCAACACAGACTGATAATAATAACGAAGTCTCGATAAGCTGATGGACCTCATGCGATCGTGATGCTAAAACATGATAACTTATCGGCTATGCACCCCGATAAGACGCTTGCACATAAAGCATCGACCTAGCAGGACCGATTTATCGCTAGCAGTTTAGTAGGTCGGATCTAACCGATGCAGCACAAACTGATGATAAATCGCTCCCAGTAAGCCGATACGATCTATGCACACGTGATGTGATATACCTAATCAATCTATGAGATCAAACTGAACTGATACAGCCATAGATAAAGTAAATATATCGTGGTAAGCCGACTACCATAAACCGACTAGAATATCGGACCCAACCAAGGAAGTCCTAGCCGATAGATAGCCGGGGTGACGAGACTTACCCTCTCGCAGGAGGTCGGACCTAACCGATGCAGCCCGGCTCGAGAAGCAAGATCCCGTCGGAAGGGTGGCGATGCGCCGAAATTGTATTGATCGAGTGATATTTTACAAGGTCCCCAGGCGTACGTATTTATACCCCGAGTTACACGAGTCCTTATTGGACACGGTACATGATTTCCTAATTATAACAGAAAACGCTAACAAATCCTGACCGGACACGAGGTCAGGTTTCCTAAAGATAAACACTTGCCTAATTAATAGGTACAGTAAACAACTGCCAAACAACGGTCTTCACGGCTCCCTCCCGGAATCGGTCTCTTCTGGATGAATTTCCGCCAGTTGACTGCAATTCCCCCTTTGACCGAATCTGACACAGGGCCTTACCAAATTTTGGCGTTAACAATGATATAATTAAGTATATCTATTATAAGGAATATTGACTATTGTATTTTTGAGTTTGCAAAAAAAGTATTCTATAAAAAAAAGAATTGAATGGATTAGATAAATAATAAGAAAATTGCAAAAAAGGAGAAGCAATTAAAAAGATTTGATTTTTCTTTTCCCATCTTCTCAACTGCTCCCTCAGGATAGGTAGGCCCATCCCCCACCCCCCTTTCCTGAGAGGTGGCCGAGCTGTGTTTCCCCAGCGGCCACCCAGTGGCGGCAGAAAACGAAAAAGGGTGGGCTCCGCGTGGTTCGCGTTTTATTGTAAAGAGAGCTTTTCATTCTCTTATAGAAGCCCGCGTCCACACGGGTAAAGCCCAACAAAGCTGCAGGGAGCACTGAGCAATGGGGGGATGAGGGCGACTCTGCCCACAGGTTGGACCACACCACAGGCAAAAGTCCTTCCACGCCAAGAGAAGGGTGACCGGAACAAGAAAAGGGAGCTAGTCGTTGGAGGGAAGACAAGGCTCATTCCATGCGACTCCATAGAAGAGTACGCGCACTAGAAAAGGCAGCCAGCTTAAAAACGCAACCATACTTAAGTTTTACTTTGTATTGTGGTGTGGTGCCCGCCCGCCGGAGGGCCCACAATGTGCACACAGTACCAGATCCCTGGATCAGTAGTCGGATACGCACATAGTCATTGGTGATACAACTCAGAGTACAACATATATATATCAGAGTACATACATATATAATACAAAGGTTTCCATCCAGGACAGGCCTCGGATAGACAAAAGCAACAACAGGGTAAACTAGCGAGAACAACACAAACAGGGCGGAAGCAGGGAGAAACCACTCGGCAGAAGAACCCAGCTACACCACAGGCTTGGTTGGGAACTAGGCTCGAAACCTCAGAAATCCTCGTAGTCGGCTTGGTCTTGGAAGAACTCGGCGGCAGTCGGGTCTTCGTCTTCCTCTTCGAGACCTACTGTACACATATAAACAAGGGTGAGTACTTTCGTACTCAGCAAGCCGGGAAAAGGTGCCATGTTGGTTAGACAAAGGGGCTAAGGGTTTTATTTGCGGAAAACTGCCTTTAGAAACATTTTTGCTTGTCAAATTGCTAGTGTGTCCAATTTTACTTGTCGGAAAGAGGCTCACACCTCGATCCATTCCGCAAGTTACTTTTCAACAACTCGCCACTTAATGAATCATATTCTTTCATTTTCATATTTGATTAACATCCGAGTGGCTCCGACCACTCCATTCGGTCTACTGTTATCCCGAGTGGCCACAACCACCTGTTGACCCTGAGACTCGGCTACAACCAAATCTCAGCTATCTCATTTAGCACTTTCCGGCTACAACCGGTTATATCCGCTACACTGGCTATAACCAGTTAGCTCAAACTTTTGCTACCCTGGCTACAACCCGGGAGCATGCTCTTTATCGTCTTCTGGCTACAACCCGAAGACTTATCTCCTGATTACTTTTCACACACTTGCTTATGGTGCTTCAACACCCCGGGTCACACAGGCCCGTTTCTGGCCACACAGGCCGTCCGTTTGCTTACTCGGCAAACTCTAATCACGATTCCCTTCCTATAAATCAGCTTCACAAACCACTGGCAAACAAATCTACGCTATGGGAATCACCTTACATCGCCCTTAACCGTGGGCACGGCTGTTCGAACAGTTCAGCTAAAACTCCGCAGAGGGTGCACGCTTTACCCAAACGACACAAAACTTACACCGAGTACTGGCCTGTACCGGAAGTTTGTGACAAGACCATTTCCAAAGCCAGTCTAGGGTTATCTAATGCCAGCAGAAGGATCCACACAGGATCAATGCTTCAGGTCGGCTACAACCACCATCAGCACCAGGGCCCACGAGCCACAACTCAGATGAGTCCACTCCAGTCGGCACCAGACTTCCCTAAACCTACAATTTACTCGGCCAGGGGCAGCCCACACTACCCGTTTGGTCGCACTGTAAAATGCTCGGATGGAATTCCCAAAGGAAACGGTCCTTATAGACAATACATAGCCAGGCCACACAGGCACTGACCCTGTACCTCAAGATTTTCCCAAACTTTTACTTATTTCACAAACACACTGATACACAGAGTACCGGGTTTTCAAACGTTTGAGTAGAAACCCATTTTTCCCAACGACAAACAACGATGCAGGGCTAAGCATTCTACTCGGCAATCGTACCCAACGGGTATGACGCCAACGTGCCATCTGTGGGGCTTTTCAAGGGAGAAATACATCAAGTCCTACCAAAATAAGTGCGACTACTGGGTAGGTCCGTCGGTTGCGCTTGCAGACCGAGGCCAAACAATTTACAGTGTAAACTAAGCATGCATATTTTGCAAACAACGTAATTTTGCATATATAGGAGACAATATGGTCAAAGGGGCTTGCCTTGTTCCAGAGAAGGATCTTCCACGGCGAAGACGGCTTCAGGATCGTCCTCCGGTTCCGGCTCTGGACAAGCAGAAAAGACAACCACTGATAAGCTGGAAAGAGATAAAACACTAAGGGAAAGAACGCTGCGGGAGTCGACTGCAAAAGGATAGCAGTCGGCAGAGATAGTTGGCGAACCAGGCAACAAGGCTCACAGGTAGGAACTCCGGGCGAAGCAGCGGTGAAGGAGCTCGGGAAGTAGGAAACAGCTCCGACGATGGAGATAAAGAAGACGATGATTTAGCAGAGATGGCCGGGTTCAAAACAAGGGAAAAGAGAAGGCATGGATGCTCACTTATAGCCGGCGCGTGAGGCAAGAGCGTGTCGACGCAGGGTGATGGAGAAAGGCGATAAGACGTTGAGACAGGGATTGACTTTGGAGCTGGGTGTGGCCGGTGGAGTTGATAGGCACTGTAGCGGCGATAAGACACTAAGGTCGTAGCAAGGACGGGTCGGAGGAGTCTCACTGACAGAGCTGCTGACTAACCACTGGTCCAAGCGATGCAGCGGGGTATTGTCCACTGGTCCGAACGATGCTGCGAGCAAGTGAAAGCTGGTTACTTCTCCACGTCGGTGGTCGGCATCCAACGAGAAGGACGCAACTGGGTGAAATGATAAGACAACGGGGATATTATCAAAGTAGTCGGCAACTTCACAAGGTTACTCAGCAACAAAGGTGGCTGAGTGACACAAGAGAAAAAGGTAAGACACAAGAACTAAGTAGGAATCTACTCAGCACAAGGGGAAAAGGTAGTCGGCTGGCCAGGGAGAGAAAAACTGGGGCACAGCTGAACGGGATAGGAGAAGAGTTCGAACTCGGGAAAATGAATTCCAACAGGGAAAAGAGAACGGGTCGTTACATGTGGCTTGAATATGACGTAATTTTTTTTGGCATTCGTATTTTTCACTTTAACCCATAAATCTAGTTTAAAATGCATGTTTATTATAGAAATACACAATAGAACCAAGAAAAAATTAGACAACTATGAAAAATATTACAACTACACACTTTAGAGCTCACTTTTCGTCTAGCCATTTATCTTTCTTTTTTATCTTTCGGCTAATTTTTTGGGCATCTTTATTCCTCACTTTCCCCTCCTTTTCTATACCAAGCCCGACAATTGATCTCTATCTCTCCGGACATTGACATCACCCCAAGCTCCCCTTCAATGTGCCACCACCTTAATATCGTTGCACTCGGAGCTCACCGTCTCAAATCGCCTTTAACAGTTGGACCTCCCTTCTCGATTTCCCTTGAGCTCACTAGAGTGGTTCATCATCAATCAATCCTCCTTGACAGAATCTGCTCACTTAAGGGATAGTTTAAAAAATAAGAAAAAAGAAAAGAAGAAAAAAATAACATAAAACGAAGTGAACTATTAGTGCATGATTAATTAAGTATTAATTATTTTAAACATAAAAAATAAATTAATATGATTTTTTTAAATAACTTTTATATAGAAATTTTTTAAAAAATACATCATTTAGTAGTTTAAAAATGTGCTTATGAAAAAAAAAATTCTCTAATACGTAGTGTAGAACGCTGCCTGTGCCTCCAGTAGACCTAATTAATATAGTCTTGGGGTCCACCCTAGCTAGTCAACTATGACAGCAAACATTCTTTGTTGGGTATGCCGGCGCTTGACAGCTAGATCCATCAGAATGACTGTTGGCTTGTTCTTACCATGCGACATCTGACACCTTGATCGTCGCATCACTACTAGGTCTGTCGTTCTCCTCGAGCAAGTCATCATTGTTGATTAGATCCAATCATGTTTCTGTCGGTGGTGACGCTTTCTAGTCGACCGTGGTTCATTCTCTCTCTTTCTTTGCCGAACTACCCTCTCTCTTCGTCAGTATTTTAAGGCTCCGTTCGGAGGACTGATGAGGAGAAAAAAATTTCTCGTTTTTCATAAACATATTTATTTTTAAAAAATATTTTTATATAAAAGTTATTTTAAAAATTATATTAATTATTTTTTAAATTTAAAATAACTAATACTTAATTAATTATATGCTAATGACTCATCTCATTTTGCGTCCTTTCTCTCTTATCCTCAAACTATCCCTACTTTCTCCCACTTTAGCATGAATAGACAAGAAACATACATGCATCACTATTATTTTCTATACATATCGTGACGAACGTACGCCGTCGTTTCCGACCACCAACCGTATCCTTTGTTCCTTTGCCAAACTGGCAGTTTGGCTCCATCACTCGTGATCGACGATTTCGATGCGTGCATGGCGACCTGACGTTTCGAGATCGAGACATCGATCAAGTTGGTCGTGTACCCATGCGGTAGCATATACACCCGTCGGTATGGCGTACGTATGTATGTATACCGGCCAAGTACTCCCTATTATTTTCTGGACGAATATTCCAAGCAATTTAATTTGCAATAATGCTTAGATGTGTCTGATCCATTCCATTACGCCACATGTTGCCGTTTTCTGTCCTTTTTTAAAAATTGTTGCCCACGTTTCCGGCCGGGTTGGACCATACGTGCAGACAGTCAGATCGACGTACAAAGCAAAAGTGTGAATCTCTGTACGTACATTGTTTTTTTAGATGCTGTACGTACTTTGCTGCTACACGCATCCCCGTGCATCATATGGCTTATTGGTACATTATTTCGCCGTTGCTTCCGTTATCTAGAGAAAAAGAGGAAGGAATGTAGCTTAAGTTTTTTAGTTTATATATTTAGATGAGCGGATATAGTTCTGGTTTGAAGCTAAAATTGATCTTACTAATTTTTGATAATACTAAATTTTTATAAGTTTTGGCATGGCCAATTTTAACAAGACAAAGCATTGTTTGGATTAAAGCCAAAATAGCCTAAATTAACTACTAAAGTGGCCTATTTTTATTAGGCTCACCAAAATTTGGCTTTATCTAATTACCAAATATTGGTAAGCCCTATTTAGACAACAAACTAAACCGGCTCATATATGATTGGCCCAAATTTAGATGAGCTGATATAGTTTATTTAGAATCCTGTATAATAAGTTTTTAATCACAAATTCGCAAGCAAATTTTTAATCACAAATTCTCAAGCAAATTAGTGTAGAAAGTTTACATATTCACGCCGTAATCACAAATTCACAAGTGTGAATACATTAAAAATATCTGAATGTATTTAAAGCTTACATGAAGTGTGCATGCATCTCTTCCGCCTTTTCACTCTATTCGAAACAGTTCGGAGAAGCTACCTAGAGTAAACGAATATTGGCTCATACGACAATACAACACTGTCGGTTTTGTAGCCGCTCGCAATCCAATGGAGGGATGGCTCCGTTCTCTTTAGCAGCCGAGGGATCGCAACCTCTTCGAATAATCCGCCGCCGAGCACACCAATGGTCTCAATGTGGCTCCGCCACCGATCGCCGGAATACCAGGTACCAGCGGAGGAGCAGGCAAATGCAAATCATGACCAGGTAGAGGAAAATTGTTCTTTAGTTCTCCAATTGTGCATTACATTTGCTTTCACCCTATTATCTGTATGTACAGCAATCACGGTATTTGCAGCACCAGCCAGAAGAACAAACAGACGACAGTGATGCTTCTCTGGCCTACAGGATCCAGTTATTCAGGAAAGAATTGTCGATATCGCCAAGCAAAGTCTGTGTGTAAGTACTCCAGTATATACATGACTGCCGTGGGCGTGATGCTCTCAAAGCACAGAATTCCCCTCTCAACGCCCCAGCAATCAGCATCACAGCAACAATCAGGTAACATTTGCAATCCTTCATTTGCTCCAGGGAGAGGAATAACTGAACTGCCTCAATGGTTAGTTGGTTACCAATCTACAACCACATCAAACGTTAAACTTTCCGATGCAGGGTGCCGGCTGTGGCATGCTCAAAGAAGAGGACTTCAGGACGGAGGTTGGCCTGATTGTACCGCTGGATTGATTCTTGCCAGGATTCAGCAGACTGCAAGGACAAACACAAGTAAATGACATGGAGTCAAACACAAATGATTTTGAACCAAATGTGAGTTGAAACTCAAATACTAAAGTTGATCAGGAATTGCCTCGACTGTCTTGCCATCATATATGATCCACCTGTTCTTGTCGCGAGCAAAGCAGAGGTATCGCCCCAGATCATTACAGCATACCTAACAAAACAGTATGAGAATTACCCTGATAAGTATTACTGCTTGACGTCAAGAATATTTGACGCTGGTGCCGCTAATCGCAGCAGCGCTGGCGCCAAATAGTTCTGACTGGAGGTAGTACACAGGATGCTATTGTGCGAATAATAGAAGTAAAACTTCACACTGGCAAGACAAGTATTATTACTTGTGATAATCTGACACTAAAAAACCAATGTAGCATCTATTGCCTAGCAACTGAGCAGTCAACAAAAAAGATCATAAAATTTACAATGATGTACCAAGAAGCGTCACTTTCTCAAGATGATAGCAAAGAAATATTTCAGTCAACTGATTTGACAAGTATAACATAAATGACAATATCTATTTGCGGCATAAATTGCAACCCATCTTAAAACCACTTCTGCAGCATAATACTTCTAGGATCTGTAGTAGCTAGAAAATATAAATGTTCGTATGTGTATCTCAGGGAAGAGTAACAACTAGACTTAACATTTGATAGCAAAACAGACACAAAGGATTCACATCTATAATTATCGTGACAGTTGAACACCTTCAAGCTAGTTAATACAATCAAATGGCTAACTATATTTGCTTCCTCCCTATGTTCCCTAATAGAAGTAATGGACAGCCTCAGTTGAGAGCACACTAAAACTTAGAAGAAAAGGAAAGCACACGTCAACCTCAGGAACAAGTTTTGCATTTTCACAGATAGCAAAGGCTTCTCTCAGCACATACCGCAGAAACCAGAGTATACATGCATCCTGAATGCAGACCTCCGTAGATATGACTAATGTCCAACTCCACTGCTAGGCTGATCAATACTTCATGCATGTTAATGTGGCTCACCTCATTGTCCTTCCATTCAAAAACTGTGAGAAAACAGCAAAAGAAGAGATAGCAAATAAGTTTGTAATTGTTTTATCATTAGGAGAGAGCTAAGCTCAATAGATGGGAGGTGTACATCCCCAGACCCAGATTCATCTCTAGCTCAGACCTAGGTGTCTTCTCCTCAATGAAACAAGACATCTAGTTCCTCCTAGATATTCTCGATTTAAGTTCTATGCTTAGCTCAGTTCATGGAAGATGCAGATGTACCTCAGGAGTAGCAATCAGTTCATGGAAGACCCTCATTGCTCAGCCTAAGAGTCCTCCACAGTTCCTTTCTTCATATTAATAAAAACAATACTTATTTCCTCCTAGGTGTTCCCTAAATTGTTAGAAATGAATAAAATGGTCCATGTGCAAGGAAGGCTGATGTCAAATTAACTCAGGAGTACATCATGGCGATTAATTATTGTATATTATCATTACTTAGCGCATATGGTATAGTTTATATTCAATGATTGATTTGGTTTTCACTTTTCAGCAATAAAAGATCATATGGCATACTGATCAAATGATTTCCTCCACTGACCTTCCCTTTTCTCCTAAATAGAGGAAACATATACACACAATTTACATTGAAATGTCAATTGAGAAGGCAACCCTACCAGTCATGAACAAATGTGGTGGATACAAAAGAGAGTACTGGGCAACCTTCTGCCCACAACTTCCACTCCTGGACTCCATAGCTACCAAGAGCTCACTGAAAGACTCCAACTGAATAAGAGAAAAGATGTTAGTTTACTAACTAATGGAACCAAATTGCCGAATACATAAAAAAGGAAGGAGAAAAGAATACACTGTGCAGTGTGCACCTTAGTTTCTCCAACAGCTCCCAAATCTATACAGCACCCAAATTTGATGGGGATCTCATTCACACAGTTGCAATTATTTTCATAAATGTGTAACCCAAAAAGATCATGTGTTAGGCATATACAACCCCATAAGCTGGGCTTGGTTACTGTTTGCTGTTTCAAAGTTTCACCCTTGAACTCAAAATGCAAAGGAGTTTGTGATGAGTGCAGCATCCAAAGGATTGATTTCACAATTCCAGATGCAGACCTTCTTTTATCCTGCAATCAAAAACCAATTTTCTCATTAGCTATGAGCCTATGACAGCAACAGGCACAAAATATTCTATGTTACAGTCGACATGTACTCTGAAATGGAAGTGGAAGAGAACTTGGTCAGTAGTCTACAGACAATGTAAAGGTGATTCATGGATCAAATTTGTTACAGAAGAATTTGCAGAATTAAATCTGCTACATTCTATCCAGACAAACAGGATTTTAATCTGATCTACTCCAAAGAACTGCAGATTGAGGTGCACAAAATGGCCAATAGAGTGCCCCAACGGAACTATGGAGTCAGGAAAAGGTAAAGTGAAGAGAAGCCTATCTAGTTTATTTATATTAACAGTTTATTTAATATAACGATGAGCGGACTGTAGACAAGACGGTTAGCGTTTGATTACAGAAGTGTGCTGCCATCTTTTGCTGGAGGCCACAAATTGCAATTAGAAAAGTGGGAAACAGATTGTGAATGGAACAGACCTTTTTATCAATGAGACAGCTTGTCAAATCTCTAAATCTTGTGGAACCACTCGGGTCACATGGTTTGCAATCTTTCTCATGATCCCAAGAATCAAAGATTTCACGCAATTCCTTCCCTAGTTGAAAGTCTCCAACTGTAACATCAGGGCCTTTACATGGAATCTTCTGGAGAGTGTCATGGAATCGCCTTATGTGCCACAAAGACTGCAGATATGCAGAGAAAATAAGAGAAAAGTAAACCTATAGCTAAATATCAAAAACTGAACGAGGCAAACACAAGTTACCCGGAGAATCAAATCCAAAGGAGCTTCTAGTTCAGGACCATTTGGTGGACGAACAGGTAAAACCTTCTCTGGGGGGTTATTGTTCAATTTAGCCTGTCAACAATAAATACCATATATACATAAGAAAAGGTTATAGAAAAAGTGCGTAGGGATTCAGTTGGTGATAGAACTGTACTGACCCGAAGGCAAGCCTTTGCAATAGGTAAAATGGCTGCAAGATAATCCACTTTACAGGTTTCCAAAAGCATTTTCTTCTGGTAATCCACCTCAGCATCAATTAATAGCATTTCAACTTGTACAGAGCCAATCTGCAAATGCAGCAAGTAGGATCTAAGCATTAATCAACAAGTTTAAAATGTTGTTTATAAAACTGGAGGGCAAACAGAATATAGTAAAAGGGAAGGTGATACCCCAGACTGAAAATAAGGCTTGACGTCAATATCACTCTCAAAGATGGCCTTAGGAAGGAAATATACACCTCCTTGTATTTTTTTTAGTTCTTCACATGAGCTGCATCTCAGCTTCAGTTTATCCAATTCTTCACTTATCTTGTTAAGGACTCCGGGTGCACGATGAAAACATTTTGGCCACATGCCAACCCATGACTCAAAGGGATCCCCAAGCAAAGGTTTACAGAATAGACTGTCAAAAAGTTCATCTGCCTTGCTAGAACCAGCAGTTTTTCTTGATGCAATCATCCCACAATCAAAAGACAGGGTGCATGTCTCTTTCGACCAGGTAAGCAAATCCTGCTGGCTCTCTTGTTCATAATTTGTATGCGTATGTGGAAGCGACTCGAGCAACTTATACAGCTCCTTGAGGTGCACAGAACTCAACTGTCCGATCCCACAGCACGCGCACATGGATACTACCAAAGGTGCCACTGGCCTGACCCGGCTCATTATGAACTTGTGAATGATGAACAGAAGGCTGAGAGAGATGGCCTTCATATCAATGAGCTGAAAAACAATTCCCTTAACACCGCTCAAGATCTTTGTCCTCTCTGCCAAATCATCTCCATCGATTGGCTTTGGCTCCCATCTCCATAATCTGAGAAGCTCCTTCTCACTGTCAGTTATTCTTTCAGGCATTGACGACCACAGTTTTTTGTACTCATACTCAATGTGAAAGTTATCGATGTGCAACTTGAACTCCGTAGCATCAGCGGAGATGATGATGGAACATAAAGGGCAAATCCAATATGAAAACGACCCACATCCCTTGACGAACTCCTCGGCATCTGAGAGCACACCTATCATCTGCTTTGACAACCCTCCTGAGCGGCAGTACGACTTCATATCTTCAAAACTCACCGTCATGAAGGCTTGCCTCTCCTCCTCGCTCATTCGGCCCCAGTCGTAGCGAGCACGGTCGACGTCGACGCTTTCTGGCGGCCACTTCGGCGCGGAGGACAAAGGCTTCTGTGGAACCGCGGTTCGGTTGCCTTTCTTGGCCCTGAAACGCAGCCGGCGGATTCGTTCTCGCATGAGGGCAATCCTATGCTTCGGAGCTTTGGATCTGATGATGGCGTCAATGTGGATTTTCGGGAAGGGGCAGTGCCACGCCGGGTCGGTAGGCTCCGGCTCGCCGAGGCTGCGGTCACACTCCACCACTGCCTCGTCCCAGAAACCCAGGCGCATGAGCACTAGGGCGAGCACAAAGGCGATATGCGGGCAGCGCGGGGCGAGCACCTTGGCGCTATTGAGGTGACCCTTCGCCATCTGCTGATTCATGCGCGCAAGCTTCACCTCCGCAAGGATGGTATAGGCAAGCGGCGACTCTTTGTAGTTGCAGATGAGCTGCATCGCGTGCTCACCTGCGTCATCCGAGCCCTGACACAGTAGGAGGATCACCTTGTCGGCCTCCTCGGCGAATGTACGGTCGCAGTCCAGCCAGTCCCGGTTGCTCGGCTTCCGGACACCGGCAATGGGAGGAGCGGCGGCCATGCGGCGTCACGACGCGACGCCACGCCGGCGCGCGAGGCAGAGGGTGGTAACGTCGGAGCAGCAGAGCAGGAGCGCCCGCGCCGACGAGGAGGAGCGGGTGCGCGCGCGCTAGGCGTTCGCCGAAATGCCGAAGCGGAGGAAGAGGAGGCGGCCGCGCGCGGCGGCTTGCGTGGGGGGAATGAGATGGCGTGGGGAGCAAGTATCTCCGAGGCGAGGAGGAGGAGGAGGAGGAGGAGGAGGAGGGGGTTATGTGTCCGGCCGGCCAGCGAGGCAGGGGAGGCAGCAGCGTAGGCGGTTGCCGTGTTTGGGCGCAAATCTTTTCTTTAGTTGGTTGGTTTGGCCGTTGGGGTGTGGGCCCCAACGACGACAGGAGGGGGGCCCGCTCCCAAAGGGCTTCCATTCTAGAAGCTTCTGGAAGCAGCGCCCTGCGCCGGCGTGCCGCGCGCGGGAGGGAGGCAAGGGCCATTGGTCGTGGCGGTGGAGGTGGAGCCGTGGACCGGAGGAGAGGAGAAGGCCGTAGGCGAGGAACGGAAGAAGAGGGGGAGGGGGATCTTTGAGATTCGTGCAGTCGAAAAATACATCCACCCTTCTATTTGGGCCACACGTGCCTCACATCCCGTTCTGGCGCAACACAAATGGGCGACACGTACTTCGCAAGAATTTTTTTTATTTTTATATTTACAAAACTACATTTTCATTTCAAAAATTTACAAAAATATACTCTCACCGTCCTCTGGGAGGGCCTTTTTTATTTGATGACGTAGCTAACGGCTGTTGGCCGAGCGGCCCACGGCCGTCAGCCATTTTACAGGCGGCCCCCTTGCCGCCATCTGGAAGGGCGGTTTTTAGCTGCCCAGGTATAAAACTCCCTCCCAGACTCTAAAAATGTCATAAAATTCACTGAAATCACAGAAAAAAAAGAAGAGAGAGCTGAGAGCGAGGCTGAACGAAAGCAGCGAAGCTCTGTCAGTTTGCTGATTCGTCTGCAGGTAAAATTTATTGTTTCTTTGTAATTTCTATTTATATGCAAGAATTGATATAATATTGTACTGGTTACGTGTATAGTAATATATGAAAATAAGTTGTTACTCATAGATCTGTAGGTTTTTAGTTAATATGTTAGGTGACTTAATTTTTTTAGAGATGTGAGGAGAATATTAGTACCTAGTTTAACTGTATTTTTTCATCAACAGAAATATCAAATAAGGTGATATTTCAGTTATTTCACGGGCAAGAAAATGTTAGATATGGTCCAGAAGAGGTAGATCTATCGGATTTTAGTTCAACGGCTAAGGGGATTGATAGACCAGCTGAGAGAAGTTTTGGGCCAGTGTACAACTGGCTGATGCGAGGGTTTTGACTGAAACCCGAGCTCAGCGCAATAACCTTGTATATAGTAGTCAGTCGTGTAGCTGAAGGTTTTTTTGGGAACTGATGCCGATGGATTACACTGCTACTTAGAGATGGTATGTGAAGAATGCGTTTCAACGTGGTTGGCCACTGGGCATACTTGTGTCGATATATGAGAAAGATAACACCGCTGGTGCAATGTCCGTGCAAGACGATGAGGGTCCAAGTATGGCGGGAGGTGATAGCGAAACAATGGAAAAAAAATGAAGGAAAGAATGAAGGAGGGAATGATGAAGATAGACAGCCAACAGGTGTGGCAGATGAGGGAGAATAAATCAACACCATCGTCGAAGAAATGGATAAGGAAGATTCTGAAAACGAGCAAGCAGAGCATGATGATTCATCTAATGAGGACACCGTGATGCCTGCAGAATGGAGCAATGAGAACTTTTCTGGGCTTGCTATCTCCGAGAGACATCATGTGTCATGGGAGTACAAGAAGAATGAGGTCATCTAGAGGGCTAAGTATGCATATGTAGAGGATTTAAACGAGACATTAAAACAATGGACCGTGTCACATCAAAGAGAGTTCTGGTCGTGAAGTCAAGCAAATCGGTGTATAAAGTGAAGTGCATGAAGGATGGGTGTCTGTCACACCCTGAGTTTAGCCACACTAAATATTACCCGTGAAAAATACCCGAGAAAATAAATTTAAAAAGGCTAGAGGAATTAATTGATGGTGTAAAATGCAAGATAATAAATTATCGTGGCCGGGAATATTTTTCTTGTATTCTCTGTGCCAAAATACATTAACTGGATTTTTAGTGGAATTTACAGAGCACAGGAACTATTTTTAATAAATTAAATACGCTTATTGGAATTTAAATCGTCCTGGAAATCTTTTTCCTTCTCTTTTCCCTTCTGTTTTCTCTGTTTCCTCTTTTTCTCCATCGCTGGGCCGCCGGCCCAGCATTGTGCCACAGGCCGGTTTCCTCCCCGGCCTTTTCCTCCTCACGCCCGCGCCCCCGTGCCCTCGCGCCCGTGCCCCCGCTGCCGCGCCCTCACCCTCGCGCCCGCGCCCGCAATCGTGCTCGCGCCCGCGCCCGCAATCGTGCTCGCGCCCGTGCCCGTGCCCTCGCCCACGGGCCCGCCTGTCAGCATCATCTTCCTCCTCCGTCCGAATCGGGCGGAGGGGAAATTCCCCGGAGCCATCCGATCCGGCGCCGCCTCCCGCCTCATCCCCCGCGCTCTCCACTCGTTCAAACGGTCGCGGACCGAGTCCGTCCCACTCCCCCGAGTTCTCCGGCGTCCACGTCCCCTCTCTCCCGAGAATCTCGCACACGATGCCCACGCCGCCATCCACTCTCCTGTGCACGATTGGAGCCGTTCGGCCTCGATCTCTCCCGGACGACTGTATAAAAACCATCTCCACCCTCTCCTCCATCTTTTCCCCAACACGCCGAGCTTTCCAGTGCCCCAGAACCCCGTCGCCACCGCGCACCCGAGCTCCACCGTTTTTCGCCGCCTCCGGCCGCCGCTCGCCGCCGTTCCGGACGCCGCCAGGCTACTCCGCCACCGCCTGCACCTCCGCCGCACCGCGCCGCATCTCGGCCGCCACTCCGTGGAAGCCGAAGCTCGCCGGACCGCCTCACCCGCGCGCACGGTGAGTATCGGTCCTCCGTTTCCTCCCCGGCCGGTAATTCCTGCCGCGCCGTGTCTCCATTCTCCGCTCTAACTCCTCTCCCGTCCTCCTCATCCTCCAGGACACCTCGGCAATCGCCTCTCGCCCGTTCCCCGCCGTCGGAGCTCCGTCGCCGACGTCGTCCCGAGGCCGCCGCCGCTTATTCGTCGCCACTGTCATCTTCGCGCCGTCACTCGCCGTCGCGAGCCGCCGGTGAGAACCCCCTCCGTTTTCCCGTTCCTTTCCGTCCCTTCGTGTGGTCGCCGCCGCGCCGGGTGGTCGCCGTCGTCGACCGTCGGGTCGCGTGCGCGCCGCCGCCTCCCGCTCGGGACGGCTGGCTTCGGCCGCCGCTCCCCGGGGCCGCCGATCTGCCGGGTGGCAGATCGGGGCCGCCCGCCCGCTCGCTCGCCCGCGTGGTTGTCCGCGGTGGCGCCACGTGGTGCGCCCGCTCTCGGCCGCGGTGGACTTGGTCCGCCGTGCGCCTGCCTCTCGCTCGCCACTGGCTGGTGGAGCCCGCCCGTCGGCGCTGGCTTCCCGGTCTGGTGACGTCATAAATCGGTTAATGTGCATTAAATCACTGGTTAATTATTTTTACTCTGAAAATAGCAGTAAAATTTCAATAAATCATAACTATTTCATACGAACTCTGATTAAGTCCATTCAAATTTCATTAAATCCAGAAAAATGCCAAGAATCCATTAAAAATACTTTCAGCCCATGTTTGATTGCCCTATGTACTGTTTTTAATTGTTTATGCATTGTTTGTTGTAGAATCCGACGCCGGTAATTCTCCTGCGTATTTCGAGATCGTAGCCGAATACCTTGAGCTGGAGCAAGGCAAGTCGCACTGTTACTTTGATCACTTTGTACCCATTTTTCGCTAAAATTGCTTTGTTTACTTAAATAAACTGCATTATTTTAATAATTCATGTGGATTGGTATTGCCTATACAATGTTAGGATTCAGCCTTAGTTTTGATAACTAAATCCTTGTCACCAGGGTAATAATGTGACTAGTTTACAATTCTTAGGAATGCTTAGCCATGCTTAGCAACATAGCTCACATGGGAATTAAATACTATTTCTTTTATATGACTCGACTCAATGTCGGAAAAATGGAACCTTGGATAGGCTGTTGTTAAATTCCTAAAATTTTGACCTAAATGGTGGGCTGTGGGTGTATGGTTTTGCTTGTCACACCCATGGCAATTAAGGACCGGTTCGCGGGAACCACTTGGGCAACTTCCCGTACTTGCCACAAGCCAGCGTGGGCAACGGCTGGGCTTGAAGCGTTTCTTCTCCCTCTCCTAGGCACCGAAGAAGAGGGTGGGCGTGATGGAGTTGGGTCGGCCCGGGGTAGGGTTGATCGGCTGCCGGATTCACCGTGGCGCAAGGGGGGTAGCCTGGCCAATATGGCGTGCCCTGTCGGCAGGTGCAACCTCAGCGTGGTGTGGATGGTTAGGGAGAGGTTGCGTGAACGGTCCTATCACAGCCTCGTACGGGACATCGTGGTGATGTACTGGCACACGGGAACGTGTGTGGGGGCTGTGTCTTGTGGGTACAGTTGTACACCTCTGATTAGAGTAAAACTATACGAATAGCCGCGCCCGCGGTTATGGGCACATTGGCCAAGACTCACCGTGATTAGTCTCACCCTAGATAAATAATCTGATTTTATCAAAACTAGTGTGTGGAAGGTGTTGAGTCCGGTCAGCGTGGTTGAGCTGACTGGGGGTGACCGGTTAGCGTGGTGTGACGCTGGTCGGTGGAGACTGGTGAGTGTGGTGTAACTCTCATCAGTTACGCCTGATGGTCGTGGTGTAACTTCCATCAGCGCGGCCTGGTCAACGTGGTGTAGCGTTGATCAGGAAAAACTGGTCAGCGTGGTACGTTGTCCGGTGGTGACTGGTTAACGTGGTGTAGCGTTAATCAGTGGAGTCCGGGTAACGTGGTGTAACGGTACCCGGAGGTGTCTGGTGAACGTGGTGTAGCGTTCATCAGTGGAGACTGGTTGACGTGGTTTAGCGTCAATCAGTTGGGAATGGTTGGGCCTGGTTAACGTGGTGTAACGTTAATCAGTGGAAGTTAATATTGTTAATTAAATCAACTTTTTACTGTTTGCGAACTACTCCCTTTTGCAACTGCTTTTCCGCAAATAAACCCTATCCCATCTTTGTACCCTGTGCATATGCATAATTGTGGGTGTGATTTGTTGAGTACTGTGGGTGGTACTCAGCCTTGCTCCCATTTTCCCCCCAGTGTTGGAGAACGCGTCAGATGAAGATCATCCTGAGGAATAGGCTGGCTCCGCCGTCAAGGTGCCTGTGGGATGGAAGCGGCTGCTTGGCCAGATGTTTATAGACTCCGTTTTACCTTTTTCTGCTGCATTTATGTAATATACATTTTACTCTGTTTGTAAGACACTCTGTATGGCAACTTGGTTTGTGTACCCTGGCTTTCTTGGGCATGGATTTTATACACATTAATGTTCAGAATTTCGGTGCGAATTTCTGGGCGTTACAAGTTGGTATCAGAGCCGAGCTTGACCGTAGGACCAGCCAAATGAAAACCCTAAGAGCCCTCTGAAATTCCCATTTGCATATGCTTCTCACATTTTGAGTTGTTTTGGAAAAAGTGGGAATTCGCTCTTAAATTGGGATAAAATCTTGGCCGTTTACTCGAAAAAGAATTTGAGTCAAGTTAAATCTGGGGTTAAAAATTATTCATGGGTTTGTATGAGTGACCAAATTTTGGGAAAACATTGGTTATTCTTGGGGAAGGTTTGATTTACAGCATGCATAAAATCTCTTTATTTGTGTTGAAATTATTATGTGAATCTTATTTGGTATTATTTGGTTTTGCAATGGTATTTTGTCGGTCTCAAAATTTTTACTTACAAAACTATTTACTGCATAAAATCGTTGTTGTTTCCAAATTATTTATTGTTTACTTATTTGGATCTAAGCATACATTGATTTCCCCCCCTTTGCTATCTATAGACGCACCACCACCCCCACCGGCACCAGCTCCAGCACCAGCTCCAGCACTAGCTCCGGCGCCAGCCCCAGCTCCAGTACCAGCACCGTCGGGGTGGATGGATCAGTGCATCATCTGACAGCGATGGCTCTCAGGGAGGTACCAGCATCCATGGGGGCTTCACTTCTACGGACGACAGTAGCTCCTTCAGCGGGTCCCGTACCCGCAGCGAGGCCAGTTCTTCGGCCCACGGGAGTGTGGATTATGTGGGCGGATCCAGGAGCCGCACAGACGACGAGGCTGGAGACGAGCAGGAGCCGGAGTACGACTCGGATGACCGTCGAAGCCGCTCGGAGCATTAGACGCGCCACCCTTAGCTTTGCCATTTTCTTAGTTTGATTTCTTGTTTAGTTGTAATGTTAGGAATGTTTGTTTTGTTTGGGGTTAGTGGTGGCATACCGTCTGTTGTGGTATGTTCACCGTAATTAGGAGTTGAATTGTTTTTCTCATGTTTCCAACCCAGAAGATCAGTGAATTTAATTCAGCCACTTAATTATCACCCCTGTTTCTGAGCCACCTGTTTTTCTCCTCCCCTCCCTCTGCTCTCCCCTTCCTTTGCTCTCCCCTTCAGATGGTGAACACAAGGAGAATTGGTTAGTTTCGAGTCACCTGTGCCGCTGCATCAAGAAGCAAGCTTGAATCAAGTCGCAGCAGAGCAACTGTCGGAAGGTGGGACGAAGCCAGAAAGGAGAATAGAGGACATTCCAATAGTGAAGGAATACCAGGATGTGTTTCCGGAGGACCTACCAGGGATGCCACCAAAAAGGGAAATTGAATTCAGGATTGATCTAGCGCCTGGAACAGCACCAATATACAAGAGGCCTTACAGAATGGCACCGAATGAGATGGCCGAAGTCAAGAAGCAAGTCGACGACCTGCTACAGAAGGGTTACATCCGACCAAGCACATCACCTTGGGGAGCACCAGTCATCTTTGTGGAAAAGAAAGATAAGACAAAACGGATGTGCGTGGACTATCGCGCACTAAAGATGTCACCATCAAGAACAAGTACCCTTTGCCGAGGATTGATAATCTATTCGATCAATTGGAGGGTGCCACCATCTTCTCCAAGATAGATCTGCGATCAGGCTATCATCAACTTAGAATTCGAGAAGAGGATATACCAAATACAGCCTTCACCACGCGGTACGAGCTGTATGAGTGCACTGTTATGTCCTTTGGACTGACCAATGCACCCGCCTTCTTCATGAATCTGATGAACAAGGTATTCATGGAGTTCCTGGACAAGTTTGTGGTAGTGTTCATCGACGACATCTTGATCTACTCGAAGTCAATGGAAAAGCATGAGCAACATCTTCGTTTGGTTCTGGAAAAGTTGAGAGAACACCAGTTGTACGCCAAGTTCAGCAAGTGCGACTTCTGGCTGAGAGAAGTGCAATTCCTCGGACACATCATCACCGCTCAAGGAGTTGCCGTGGATCCAACGAACGTGGAATCGGTCACCAATTGGAAACCGCCTAAGACAGTGACACAGGTAAGGAGTTTTCTTGGACTTGCAGGGTACTACCACCGGTTCATCGAGAACTTCTCGAAGATTGCCAGACCTATGACTCAGCTACTGAAGAAGGATGTTAAGTTTGTCTGGACCTTTGACTGCAATCACAGCTTTGAAGAACTCAAGAAGAAGTTGGTTTCAGCACCGGTTTTCATCTTACCTGATCCCAAGAAGGATTTCCAACTGTACTGTGATGCATCCCGCCAAGGACTAGGGTGCGTGTTGATGCAAGAAGGCAGGGTTGTAGCCTATGCATCACGTCAGTTACGCCCCCATGAGAGCAATTACGCAACACACGACCTGGAATTGGCCGCAGTGGTCCATGCTTTGAAAATTTGGCGGCATTACCTCATTGGTAACCGTAGTGAGATTTATACGGACCACAAGAGCTTGAAGTACATCTTCACCCAGCCTGATCTAAACCTCCGCCAGAGAAGGTGGCTGGAACTGATTAAGGACTATGATGTGGGGATACATTACCATCCGAGGAAAGCCAATGTCGTGGCAGACGCCTTGAGCAGGAAAAGTTACTGCAACACCGCTCGGGCAGAGGCAATGTGCAAGGAAATGCAGCAGGAATTTGAACGCTTGAATCTGGGCATTGTTGAACACGGATTCGTGGCAGCCCTAGAGGCTCAACCCACACTTTTTGATCAAGTTCGCAAGGCACAAGCGAACGATCTAGAAATCGAAGAACTTAAGAAGAACATGAGAGTTGGAAAAGCTCAAGATTTTACGGAAGATGAGAACGGGACGGTATGGATGGGGGAACGTTTGTGCGTTCCAGAGAATAAAGAACTCAAGGACCTAATACTCCGGGAAGCCCATGAGACGCAGTACTCCATTCATCCAGGAAGCACCAAAATGTACCAAGACCTTAGAACCAAGTTTTGGTGGGCCAGCATGAGAAGGGAAATCGCCGAGTTTGCGGCACTTTGTGATGTGTGTCAGCGAGTCAAGGCAGAACACCAACGGCCTGCAGGACTGCTACAGCCACTCAAGGTCCCAGAGTGGAAGTGGGAAGAGATCGGGATGGATTTTATCATCGGGTTGCCCCGGACATCATCGGGGTATGACTCAATCTGGGTGATCGTGGATCGACTCACCAAAGTTGCGCATTTCATCCCTGTGCACACCACGTACTCGGGTAAGAAACTGGTGGAACTGTATATGGCTCGCATAATGTGTTTACATGGAGTACCCAAGAGGATCGTTTCTGATCGTGGTAGCCAGTTCACTTCCAAGTTTTGGTGTATAAAGTGAAGTGCATGAAGGATGGGTGTCTGTCACATCCTGAGTTTAGCCACACTAAATATTACCCGTGAAAAATACCCGAGAAAATAAATTTAAAAAGGCTAGAGGAATTAATTGATGGTGTAAAATGCAAGATAATAAATTATCGTGGCTGGGAATATTTTTCTTGTATTCTCTGTGCCAAAATACATTAACTGGATTTTTAGTGGAATTTACAGAGCACAGGAACTATTTTTAATAAATTAAATACGCTTATTGGAATTTAAATCGTCCCGGAAATCTTTTTCCTTTTCTTTTTCCCTTTTGTTTTCTCTGTTTCCTCTTTTTCTCCATCGCTGGGCCGCCGGCCCAGCACTGTGCCGCAGGCCGGTTTCCTCCCCGGCCTTTTCCTCCTCACGCCCGCGCCACCGCGCCCTCGCGCCCGTGCCCCTGCTGCCGCGCCCTCGCCCTCGCGCCCGCGCCCGCGCCCGCACTCGTGCTCGCGCCCGCGCCCTCGCCCTCGCGCCCGCGCCCGCGCCCGCACTCGTGCTCGCGCCCGTGCCCGTGCCCTCGCCCTCGCGCCCGCGCCCTCGCTCGCACCCACGCCCACGCACCTCCCGCTGACAGGCCGGGCCCGCCTGTCAGCATCATCTTCCTCCTCCGTCCGAATCGAGCGGAGGGGAAATTCCCCGGAGCCGTCCAATCCGGCGCCGCCTCTCGCCTCATCCCCCGCGCTCTCCACTCGTTCAAACGGTCACGGACCGAGTCCGTCCCACTCCCCCGAGTTCTCCGGCGTCCACGTCCCCTCTCTCCCGAGAATCTTGCACACGATGCCCACGCCGCCATCCACTCTCCCGTGCACGATTGGAGCCGTTCGGCCTCGATCTCTCCCGGATTTCCTGGGCAGGGATTTTATACACATTAATGTTCAGAATTTCGGTGCGAATTTCTGGGCGTTACAGTGTCCATGGCGGGTGCACGCATTCAAGGGTAAATGAAAAGATTATTGACAAGTTTCAATCGTGATTGAGCATTCATGTTATTTACCCGGTGTTGAAAAATATTACAGAAACATAACATCTGCATTTGTTGCAACAGAGATGTACTCCCATATTGTCAACAATCTGGGGTACGAACCAAGGTCAATTGTTAGACATATTGAAGAGAAATTCAAATACACAATTAGCTATGCTAAGGCTTAGAGAGCAAAACAGAAAGTTGTAGAGATAAGATTTGGCATATTTGAAGCATCCTATGATAATTTGCCTCGTCTGTTAGGCTGTATTCTTCAGAGGAATCCAGAGACGTGCTACGACCTAAAAGCCTTTCCATCAATTCACCATGGTAATAAAAGTGTATTGCAACGAGTATTCTTTGCATTAAGTGCTTGCATTCAGGCATTTGTCCATTGTCGTCCCATCCTCTGCATCGATGGGATATTTCTGACCGGAAAGTACAGAGGGCAGATCTTAACAGCAATTAGAGTTGATGGGAACAACCAAGTTCTACCAGTGGCTTTTGCTTTTATTGAGAGTGAGAACACTAATAGCTGGTATTGGTTTCTAGAAAGGGTTAAGTCTGCAGTTGTACGGATGAGACCAGACGTATGCCTTATATATGACCATCACGCTGGCTTGCTGCATGCAATTGAGGATTTGAGATATGGATGTGTCGAGAAGGGATACCTACCAAGGTGGTCTGATGTCCAAAGCAGATGGTGCATACGTCATATGGGTGCTAATTTTTACAGACAATTTAAGAATAAGCATTTTATGGATCTTTTCAAGAGGCCTTGCGCTCAGAATCAAGAAAAGAAATTCAATGATCTTTGGAGGAGATTGGATGAAGTAACCTCTAAACTAACAGATGAGCAGTCCAGGAGGGCTACCATTGAAGGGGATGAGGTTCCACAAGCTCTTGGACCTCTATCAAGTGACGGACCACATATAAGAAGAAGGTCTGCATCCTCAGCTAGAAAATTTTCAGATTGGATTGAGAATGAGCCAAAGGAAAAATGTGCATTGTTGTATGACAAGGATGGTTCTCAGTTTGGCATAATGACCATAAATTTGGCAGAGATTTATAACTGGGTGATGCATAGTGTTTGAGGGCTCCCACTTGTTGGCATAGTTAAATTTATCTTGCATGGCACATGCAAGTACTTTAGAGATCGGTTCAGAGCAGCTGGGCCCTCAATGATGGACAATAATCTTTTCTTTGGCACACTACTAACGAATTATCTGTAAGATAAAAGTAAAAAGGCCCGAAGACATCATGCTCTACCTCAAGGCACACAAGAACACAGATTTGAAATATTGTGTGTCGACAAGGGCATGCGCGGAATCTACCACAAAAGAGTTGTGCAGGAGTGTGTGCTGAAGGAAGACGGGACCTGCAAGTGCTCGTGCCGAAAACCTACTCTGCTCCACAAGCCATGCTCTCACGTTATTGCCGCGAGCGGTGAGTGCGGGATAGAAGCACGCTATTTTGTCTTACCTTATTTTAGGAAAGAAGCAATCTATAATACCTAGAGCAGAGAGATATACAGTTTCGGTATTGCGGGTACAGTTACTATGGAGCATCCTCAAGCTATGTACATTCCTGACCCAACAAAATTGAAGGATAAAGCAGGTCGCCGTAAGACAAGACACATCCGTAATTACATTGATGAGTCAGAAGCTGGTCAAAGGTATAAACGTTGTTCAAAATATGACCAAACAGGTCATACATATAAGAAATGTCCAAAGGATGCAACCAGTCCAAGTGCGGCGGAGGCTGGACCGTCGGGTTCAGCCGCTGATGGCAGTCGTCCTACGGGTGAAGACACAACTTCAAGACGACCCTGTCTTAGGCGTTCTCGAACAATTGGTGGTGCTACGGTGTAGTGTAAGTCTATACTAATTCTTTGTTATAGAAGGATATGTGCCGTACTGTTGTTTTTTTATTATCATATAACAATGCTATAAACTTTAACAATAATTAACGTTAACTCTCTATTGCATGCAGGTATGGCGTACCATACTCCGGAGCTGTTGGACCGAGGTCTCGACCAGTCCCACCGGTCTTACCTGTCATCCGTGGAGGGTGCCCACCTAGCCACCTTCCGTCCACGGCCTTCACGTCACCTCCTGCGGATAGACCCTCGGTTTCGTGAGAGGTAAGAGCTGTACGAATATTCATTCACATCGTTTGTGCATATCTATGTTCCCCAATATTGAATACAGTGCTATATTCTGTAGGTTGTGTGATGCTGGACTTCTTCCGCTGTAGGCTAGTTGAGCCCGCACCAGACGAGAGAGACCCCGCCAAGCGATGGGACACTGACCGGTCACTTCTGGCAGCACTGGTGGATCGCTGGAGACTGAAGACCCACACGTTCTACCTACCGTGCGGCGAGATGACTCCCACACGCAGTCGGCCCGATCGACGGGGTGCATGGTTGGTCGCAAGACATCACTGCTCGGTTCGAGCCCGTGCATCGTCGACCTGAACTTGGACCCCCGGGTTCGCTACCGCCTTAGACCACGAACGGCCCTCGCAGGCTTGGCTGCTACAGTTCACCGTAAGTCGCGGATTCCTTTCATTCACAATCATCCGATCTACAAAGCAACAGAGCTACTGACTATAATCTTCCTTTACAGCCTGATAAGCTAGACGATGCCGCCAATGAATACTCGGTGCGGCGGAGCATGGAGGCGTACCTGTTGTGGTTGTTCGGGTGGGTGATGTTCACCAGCACTCACGGGCACGCGGTGGACAAGGGACTGATCCACTACGCTCGTGCGATCGTCGACAGCGAGGACGGCTGCGTACCGCAGTGGAGTTGAGGATCTGCTATGCTAGCGGCGACGTACCATGCTCTTTGTGACGCGTGCACAAAGACCGATCCAGGTGCGATTATTGCCGGTTGCCCTCTCCTTCTGCAGCTATGGGTGGCCGAGCAGTTCGCGATAGGCCGTCCTCTGATTCAGCACTCTTCCTACGAGGGCGGCTCTGAAGGCTTGTATGGGCAGTGGCCTGAGGACCGTCCAACTATGGGGACCGTATGGTGTCGCCATGAGGTACAAAATATGAAATTCTATGTTTACCACTTATGCGCAAACATTGATGTGTAAGATTTTCCTATTTTGCAGCGTCGTTACGCCCACAGGCAAGTTAAGAGGGCCTACTCCGAATTCGTTATGGAGTTCGACTGCCTGCTACCCAGCGACGTCGTCTGGGAGCCGTATAGTCCGCAGGCCATCGCGGCTCGTGCACAGCTCGGACTCTCTACTCTTTGCACGCGCGACCAGGCGTACTGGATGACGACAGTGCCGTTGGTGTTCGACATCTTCGTCGAACCCCACTCTCCGTAGCGCGTGATGCGACAGTTCGGACTACGTCAGCACTCTCCTATGCCTGTGGAGATCGTTGTGCCGCGCGATGTGCACCGGTTAGTACAACTATGATCTTTGTTTAATACTACAACTATTTAATGTAGTCTAATGCACTCTCTGCAAATAGATATAATCGTAGGGGACAGGCAGCCGACGTTCAGTGGTATCCTCGACTGCAGAAGTATGTGGAGAACTGGTTGTTGGCGACGGAGGAGGTGATCGACGAGATACATCCACACACTGAGGAGACCTACCTAGCATACCTCACGTGGTACTAGACCCGTACCCGCATACGCGTAACTTTTACCCCAGATGATCCACAGCCACACATCGCCGCTATGATGGACACGTATCCTAGACATTGTGACCAGGACTACTTCCGCGCGGTACGTCACATTATCTTTGCACTTTGCTATTCTCTTTGTACGTGTCCACGGTTCTAACACATGTTCATGTCACATTTGAAATAGGCCGACGCAGCGCAACAGGTTCAGGCTGATGTAAACGCGGCGTTCGGACGGTTCGACAGTGGGATCGTGCTGAATGTCGATGAGCAGAGGACGACCTTCAGGAGGATTCGTCAGGCGATGCTCACAGTGATTCATGCGCTCACTTGTCGTTCGATTGATGCGGTACCTCCCGTAGTTGTACAGCAGCAACAGCCACGGCCAGCAGGAACAGGAGCAGGAGCAGGAGTGTGACCGCAGGGTTCCAATTAGCCATCTGGCCCCTCCAAAGGTAAATTTGACTAACCATCGGTTCATAACATGTTTCCTTCTACGACATGTACCATTGTACATCAATATGCTTCCCTGCAGCTTTCGCTACACCGTACCTATATCCCTCTGGAGCTAGCACGTCGACGCATGGAGTATACCACACACGACCACACGCGCAGCTGGGCATGACAACTGCCCCCCGAGCCACCACAGGAGGTCCTTCAGGTTATATCAAAGTTTATTTTTGCATTGCAAAATTTTGGTTTGCAATTATCAATATTTTGGTGTACAGGGTTCCACTCTACAATGCCGGGGATGTTTGCTAGCGCTGGCTCCTCCACGCAGGGCGCACGCAGCAGCGGTTGGGCACCAGATCCTTTCGAGGGGGACGACTTGGAGGACTCGGGCGAGGAGATCCAGGAGATACTAGCAGCCTCGCAGCTCAAAGGAGCTCCACCACCACAGACACAGGACCCACCAGCTGCCACACCCGTGCAGACGACCCACGTTGGCCGTGCCGTACCACCAGACCGGCTGACGTACTACCAGGGCTAGGTGCGAGCGCAGGGTAGGAAGACAAAGAGAGCTAGAGGTTACGGTCAGGGCCCGTAGTACGTTGTATCAGTGATAGTTTGTCTGTTGTATATCATGTTTTATTAATTCTACGTATACTGAAGAAACCCTTTACTTCATTTACGCTCGTCGATCAAACGATGTGCTCCTCATGATCTATGTTTGTGACGAAACTGATCAAAAACATGAATTTTCGAGTTTCAATTTCACGGCGAAAGTACATTCCGAGCGGTGACAACCGAACACACGTTAATTGCTTACAAACATAATGAAATTATCCATCCAAAGAGTACAAACGGCACATCAAATGTTTCTAGTTATCGTTATTACATGTCTTAGGGAATTTTAAACAGATAACCAACTAGAGATGCAACTACTGTGTGCAGCATGGGTACTTCCCCTTCCTCGCCGCCTTCGGCCCAGCTTCCTTTGCACGCTGTGCCCTCTCCCGCTTCCTCTCCCTATCTGCCTCACGGGCTTCCTTCTCCTGCCTCTCCTTCTCCTCCTTCCTCTTCTGCTCAGCCTCCCACTTTTCTTCTGCTGCCCAAAGACGTTCGAGGTGGTCCCTGTGCCATTCCTGCGACATGCGAAGATACCGTGTGTCCTGTGGACGGATCTCCGTATCTATCCACTGCACAAAGTCGCACAGAGGCGGAGGAGACTTCAGTGCCTTGACATATACAAATTTGTTAGCTCAAAGGTTCAAATATTTCGTAGTACAAAATAATTCATATTACATCCACTGGTTTCTTCGCCTTCTACTTCTTCCCTTGTGGTTTCGGCTTCTCCAAGGAGTAGGCGTAATTTGCACACATCCAATATCTTTGCCGATATGTGTAATCCTTCTCACTTATTGCAACTTTGCAATTATCTCCACACCAACACATCGGTGGAGGCTCGTCAATCGGAGGTCGTAGATGAATGGACATACCGGATGCATCCATAGCAACCTACATTATAACCAAATAAACGCAAGTTATAACTCACTAGGCCAAAAATATCTTATACAACTACTTACCTAGAGTATACTACACATGACTATAAAAAATGAAATATCATCGTCCACATTTCTATCTCCCGAGAGTTTCTCAAACTAGTGCTACTCATCTAGTAAAAAAAGATAACTTCTCTTATGCGCTCTATCAATGTCCTTAGTCGTTATGCTCAACTACAATAGATCTACACTCTGTGAAACAAACCTAACATTTATTTATCTGTGAAAAAATTGGTCTAATACTACACATACTACATTATTTGATGAATATAAATAGAAATTACAAAGAGACATCAAATATTACCTGCAGATGAATCCGTAAACCGGCAGGGCTTCGGCGCTTCCGTTGTCCTTCACTCTCAGTTCTCTCTTTTTTTTTCCTGTGATTTGTGTGAATTTTATGATATTTTTGAAGTCTGGGAAGAGGTTTTACACCGGGGGAGCTAAAAACCGCCCTCTGAGAGGGCGGCAGGGGGGCCGCCTGCAAAATGGCTGACAGGCATGGGCCGTCCGGCCAACGGCCGTCAGTCACGTCATCAAATCGCCCTCTGGAAGGGCGATTTATAAAAAACCTCCTCCCAGAGGGCGGTGGGAGTATATTTTTGTAAATTTCTGAAATGAAAATATAGTTTTGTAAATATTTTATTAAATAAATATAAAAATAAAAAAAATTCTACTTCGCAACCCGTTCTGGCCCAAAATGAATGGATGGCCTAAACAGCTAAACTGGATCTCTATTATTGGTAGCGATTCAAATTTATATGGGCCTGGTTGGGCTTGTAGCCGCGTGCTGTCCGGTGGAGAAATGCTGGATGTTTGGTTCATGGTTAAGGTTGGATAGGATGTGATCATTTATATTTTTGGGGATATGGTGGTCTAATTTTTCATTTGGTTCAATGGATTAGAGGATCTAATTTCTTGTTCGGTTAGATGGATGAGAATGGATAGAGTGAAAACAGTACACCATAAATTAATAATAAAATAGGTTATTATTATTTCTTACCGTAATCTATACTAATTAACAACAAAATAGACTAATTATCTCTAACCAACACTATTCTTGATAAATTAATTACTAATTAAAAAATGTATTAATTATCACTAATCAGTTGCTAATTATCAAGATTAGCAAAGGTGGATGGACTCATGTGACCAATTTTCCCAAATGAGCTCATCCAAACACGCTCAAAAGTTGGATGACCATATCCCATCTAACTAGACATGTTCAAATGCCAGGTCGGGCCTTAAAAAATCCGGCCTTAAAAACCCAAGCCTGCGCGCGACGCATATCCTAAATGTTAGGCCCGAGTTTGGTCCAAACACAAGGTTTTTGGGGGCCTTTTGGGGTTTTTTCCGTACCTTTTGGGCTTTTTTCGGGCTTCAAAGGTTAGGCCCAAGCCTGGCCCGATATACCGTTGGGTTGGGCCAGGCCGGGTCAAGCCAGCCAGGGCAGGCTGTCCTAGTATTGAATTTTTTTATTTTTTTAAAAAATATTTACAAAAGCATAATTTCATTTCAAAAATTTACAAAAATATATTCCCAACGCTCTCTGGGAGGATAATTTTATGACGTGGCAGACGGCCGTGAGCCGGACGACCGACGGCCGTTTGCCCTTTTTTAGGCGGCCCCCTTTAGCCCTCTAGAAGGACAGCAAGGGGGCCGCTTGCAAACACGCCGACCGAGGGGTCAACGTTTTTACGGGCGGCCTCCTTGCCGCCCTCACCGCCGGTCTTAATGTTGCTCCGCCACTGATCGCCGGAGTGCGGCAGATACCGGGTGAGCTGCGGAGGAGCAGATAAATGTAATCCATGGCAAGATCAGTCAATAATTAAACAAAGGCAGACGCAATTGTTCTTAAGTTCTCCTATGAACTATTGTCGTATATATGAACCCAGAATTGTGCATTACATTTGCTTTCAGAATATTATCTGTAAACCCAGAACGTTGTTGTATGTACAGCAATCACAGTAGTTGCAATAGGCAGTAGCAACCAGAAGAACAAACAGATGACAGTGATACTTTTCAAGACTACATGATCCAGGTCAGCAAAGAAATGTCGATCTCCCAAGCAAAGAATGTAAGTACTCCACTATATACATATGGCTGCCGTGGGCATGATGATCGCAAAGCACAGAAGTTCCCACTCGATCGTCCCAGCAATCAGCATCACAACAATCACCATGCCTCAATGGTTACCAATCTACAGCCAGTCAGCCACATCAAGCCTTAAACTTCCCGATGCAGGGATGGATCAAGGCACAGTCTGGTAGGTGCCAATTCTCGATCCCAGCAACAGTCGACGACGACCACGCTACTCGACATGCTCAAAGAAGAGGAATTCAGGACAGAGGTTGGCCTGACTGTACCGCTGGATTGATTCTTCCCAGGATTCAGCGTACTGCAAGGACGAAGACAGATAAAGATTTGGAGTAATTCTCAACCAAATGTGAGTCAAAACTCAAATATGACATGCAAGTTGATCAGAAATTACCATGACTGTGTTGTTGTCATATATGAGCCATCTGTTCTTGTTGCAAGCAAAGCAGAGGTATTGCCCCTGATCATTACAGCATACCTGACAAACAGTATGATCATTACCTAGATAGGTATTACACAGGATGCTACTGTGAGAATAACAGAAATAAAACTCTGCACTGGTAAGACTAGTATTATATTACTTGCGATAATCTGACACTAAAGAACAATTGTAGCATATGTTGCCTAGCAACTGACCAGTCGACTAAAAAGATCACAAAATTGACAATGATGTACCAGAAGCGTCACTTTTCAAGATGATATCAATGTTAGTGATATGCCCTAGAGGCAACATGGAGATGTTATATATATCACATGCTATGTTTATAATGTATTGATTTGTTCCTTGAAATAGACATTATCATTGTTGATCAATGAGTATGTGACTTATTCATGAGACTCTTAATGTCAAATATTGCTATTTCTAAATGATCCCTGATCATATATCATATGAGGAACAAATATGATTGTAATATCAGCATATGTATTGATTGATGATCATGTCTCATGGATCATGGTATGGAGATACCAAATCGATAATATGGACATATGTTAGTGAACATATGTTGGATAGACCCGCCATGAGATACTGCAGAGATTTCATGTGTCATCAGTTAGTCTCAAGTAGTGTTTATGTAGAGTCCTTACACTTGAGATCATCATGGTTCCCAACATACGTAGTAGCTTATTTTGGGACTACTAAACACTACTCCGTAACTGGGTAGTCATAAAAGTGGTCTTCGGGTTTGCTATGAAACATGTAGTGGGATATGACTGATCAAGATAGAATTTGTCCCTCCTTATGGGAGAGATATCTCTGGGCCCCTCGAAGTAATGGATTATGGAAGTGCATGGCCATGCTACGGTGATTGAGGTGTCAATCACAAGTTTGTAATCCATCACAGGATCGAGAGAGTGATTGAGCTATTAAGAGGATGACACAAGTCTCGCCTTGAGCTCAATCGATATCGTGAGGCAAAGGGATTTGTACATAAGGACATTACAGGTTCAGCCGATATGATCTTTACGTATATCTTGGGGCTAATATGCCTTGCTAGAGGCCGCTATTAACAGGGTGACCAGAAAGGCGTTTCTGGGTCGTGACAAAATATACGTGAACCTACAGGGTCACACACTTAATGGGTTGGAACACTTATTCGAATGTGATTCGAATATGGGCTCGATTCGGATAGAGATCCGAGTAGACTCTTACTGGGCCTCAGTCCACGAGGCCCGAGTAAGGTGGTCTATATATAGGGAGGCGAAGGGCTGAGGAGTTTCACGTGTGTTTTCTGTTAGCCTCGAGCAAAACCCTAGCCGCCACCTTCCGAGCCGAACCCTAGCCGCTCACGAGTGCTAGTACACTCGCGATCGGTGTTTCAGCCCCGGACGTGTGGATACCCGTAGAGGCGCTGCTCGTTGCGGCGTTGATCGGCCGGAGATCAACTACTTCCACTACTACCTCGACGCGCGCGTGGTTGGACCGGCTTCTCCAACTCTTCCTCCGCTGCACTGCGCGTCTAGTGGTAACGATCCATGATCCCTTCTTTCGCATGATGTCCTGGTGTGCGCGGTAGAAATTTTTATTTTTGCTATCGTAGCCTACGCGTACTCCTACAATCAATAAAACATTTCAACCAACTAATTTGACAAGTATAAATTACAGCCCATATTAAAATCTCATCTGGAGCTTAATACTTATAGGATCTGTAGTAAACAAAAAATAGAAATGCTCATATGTGTATCCCAGGGAAAAATAATATCCAGTCTTAACATTTGATAGCAGAGCAGTCACAGAGGATTCACATCTCTAATTATCATGACAGTTGAACACCTTCAAGTTATTAATATAATCAGATGCCTAACTGCATTCACTCCTCCCTATGTTCACTAATAGAAGTAGTGGACAGCCTCCGGTTGAAATCACACTAGAACTTAGAAGAAAAGGAAAGCACATGTCAGGGAACCAGTGAATTTGCATTTTCATAGATAGCAAAGGCTTCTCCCAGCACATACCGCAGAAACCAGAGTATACTTGCTTCCTGAATGCAGACCTCCATAGAAATGACTAATGTCCAACTCCGCTGCTAGGCTCATCAATACTTCATGCATGTTAATGTGGCTCACCTTGTCGTCCTTCCATTCAAAAACTGTGAGAAAGCAGCAGCAGAAGAGAAAACAAATAAGTTTGTAAGTGTAAAGATTATCATTATGAGAAGAGGTAAACTCAATTGATGGGAGGTGTACATCCCCAGACCCAGATTCAAGTCCTCTAGCTCATCTAGGTGTCGTTCTCAATGAAACAAGATATCTGGTTCCTCCTAGTTACTCATGATTTAAGTTCTACACTTAGCTCAGTTCATGGAAGATGCAGATGTACCTCAGGTGTACCGATCAGTTCATGGAATACCCCATTACTCAGCTTAAGAGTCCTCCACAGTTCCTTTCTTCATATTAATAAAAACAATACTTATTTCATCCTAAGTGTTCCCTAAATTGTTGGAAATGAATAAAATGGTCTATCTGCATGGAAAGCTGATGTCAAATTAACTCAGGAGTATGTCATGGCCATTAATTTTTTGTGTTATCATTACACTAGCACATATGGTATGTTTATATTCAATGATTGATTTGGTTTTCAGCAATAAAAGATCATATGGCATACTGATCACATGATTTCGTCAATTGACCTTCCTTTTTTTCCTAAATAGAGGAAACATATATTCATAATTACATTCAAAATGTCAGTCAAGAAGACAATCCTACCGGTCATGAACAAATGTGGTGGATATAAAAGAGAGTACTGGGCAAACTTATGCCCACAACTTCCAATCCTGGACTCCATAGCTTTCAAGAGTTCACTGAAAGATTCCATCTGAATAAGTGAAAAGATGTTAGTTTACTAAATAATAGAACCAAATACATAAAAAAAGGAAAGGAGAAAAGGATACACTGCAGTGCGCACCTTAGTTTTTCCAGCAGCGCCCAAATCAATACTGTGGAGGAATGTAGTGTGCTTGTATTTGGTGGGGACCTCATTCATACAGTTGCATTTATTTCCACAAACGTGTAACCCAAAAAGATAATGAGTCAGGCATATACAACCCAGTAAGCTTGGCTCGATTACTGTTTGCTGTTCCAAAGTTTCACCCTTGAACTCAAAATGCAAAGGAGTTTGTGACGAGTGCAGCCTCCGAAAGATTAATTTCACAATTTCAGTTGCAGTCCTCCTTTTGCCATCCTGCAAACAAAAACCATTTTTCTCATTAGCTATGAGCCTATGACAGCAACAGGCACAAAAAAATTGTATGTTACAGTCAATATGTATTCAAAAATGCATGTGGAACAGAACTTGGTCTGTAGTGATGTAGTCTAGAGACAATATAAAGGTGATTCATGGATCAAATTAGTTACATTTGCAGAATTTAATCTGCCACATTCTATCCAGACAAACAGGATTTTAATCTAATCTACTCCAAAGAACTACAGGTTGAGGTGCACCAAATGGCCAAAAGAGTTTCCCAAGGGAACAAGGTATAGGGAAGAGAAGCTTATCTAGTTCATTTATATTAACAACTTATCTGATATAACTAAGAGTAGACTGTAGAAAACATGGAGTTGGTTACAATTTGGTTACAAAAGTACGCTGTTATCTTTTGCTGGAGGTACAAGATTGCAATTAGATAGGTTCGAAACAAATAGTGAATGCAACAGACCTTTTTATAAACCAGAGAACTTGTAAAATCTGCAAATCTCATTGAACCACACGGACATGGTTTGCACTCTTTCTCATTATCCCAAGAATCAAAGATTTCACGCAATTTCTTCCCAATTTGAGAGTCTCCATCTTTAACATCAGGGCATTTACATGGTATCTTCTGGAGAGTATCATGGAATCGCCTTATGTGCCACAAAGACTGCAGTTATGCAGAGATAAGAGAAAAGTAACCAATAACTAAATATAAAAAACTTTATGAGGCAAACACAAGTTACCCGGAGAATCACATCCAAAGGAGCTTGTAGTTCAAGACCATCTGGTGGATGAACAGGTAAAATCTTCTCTGGTGGGTTATTATTCAATTTAGCCTGTCAACAATAAACACCATACGTAAGAAAAAATATAGAAAAAGTGCATAGAAGTTCAGTTGGTGATAGAAGAACTGTACTGACCCGAAGGCAAGCCTTTGCAATAGGCAAAATGGCTGCAAGATAATCCACTTTACAGATTTCCAAAAGCCTTTTCTTCTGGTAATCCACCTCAGCATCAATTAATAGCATTTCAACTTGTACTGAGCCAATCTGCAAGTACAGCGAGTAGGATTTAGGCATTGATCAACAAGTTAAAAATGTTGTTTACAAAATCGGAGAGCAAACAGAATGCAGTAAAAAGCAAGGCGATACCCCAGAATGAAAATAAGGCTTGATGTCAATATCTCCCTTCAAAATGGCCTCAGGAAGGAAATAAACACCTCCTTGTATTTGTTTTAGTTCTTCACATGAGCTGCATTTCAGCTTCAGTTTATCCAATGCTTCAGTTATCTTGTTAAGGATGCCAGGTAGACGATCAAAACATTTTTGCCACATGCCAACCCATGATGTCAAGGGATCCTCAAGGAAAGATTCACGGATTAGAATGTCAAAAAGTTCATCTGCCTGGCTGGAACCATCAGTTTTTCTTGACGCAATCTTCCCATAATCAAAAGACAAGGTGCCTGTCTCTTTCGACCAAGTAATCAGAGTAGGCGAATCCTGCTGGCTCTCTTGTTCATAATCCGTACGGGTATGTGGAAGCGACTCAAGCAATTCATACAGCTCCTTAAGGTGCGCAGAACTCAACTGTCCAATCCCACAGGACCCGCACATGGATACTACAGAAGGTTTTACTGGCCTGACCCGGCTCATTATGAACTTGTACATGATGTACAGAAGGTTGAGAGAAATGGCCTCCATATCAATGAGCTTAAAAACAATCCTCTTGACCTCACTCAAGATCTCTGTCCTCTCTGCCAAATCATCTCCATCGATTGGCATTGGCTCCCATCTCCATGATTTCAGAAGCTCCCTCTCACTGTCAGGTATTCTTTTAGGTATTGATGACCGCAATTCTTTGTACTCTTTGTACTCCTCATTCTCGATGTGCGACTTGAACTCCGTAGCATCAGCGGAGATGATGATGCATACAGGGCAAATCCAATACGAAAACGACTCGCATCTCTTCACAAACTCCTCGGCACCTGACAGCGCACGCACCATCCTATGCACGCAACGCTCTGGCAACCCTCGAGAGTGGCAGTAGGACTTCATATCTTCAAAACTCACCGTCAGGAAGGCTTGCCGCCCCTCCTCGCTCATGCTGCTCCAGCGATGGCGAGCATGGTCGACATCGACGCTTTCCAGCGGCCACTTCGGCGCGGACGCAGGCTCTGGTGGAATCGCTGTTCCCTTGCCCTTCTCGGCCCTGACACGCATCCAGCGGATTCCTTCTCGCTTGATGGCAATCCTATGCTGCTGATCTTTGGAACTGATGATGGCGTCAATCTGCTCTTTCTGGAAGACGTAGTGCCACGCCGGGTCGGTGGGCTCCGGCACGAGGAGGCTGCGGTCACACACCTCCACTGCCTCGTCCCAGGAACCCATGTCGATGAGCATCGCGGCGAGCTGATAGGCGATTTGCGGGCAGCGCGGGGCGAGCGCCTCCGCGCTCCTGAAGTGAGCCGTCGCCATCTGCGGATCCATGCGCACACGGTGCCACTCCGCGAGGATGGTGTAGGCAAGCGGCGAGTCCGGGTACTTGCTGACGAGCTGCGTCGCGAGCCCGTATCCGTCCGGGCACCGCAGTGCGCCGATCGCCATGTCGGCCTCCTCGGCAAACGTAGTGTCGCAGTCCAACCAGTCCCGGTTGCTCGGCGGCTCCCCGACACCGGCCATGGGAGGAGCGGCCGTGCGGCGTCACGACGCCCGGCGCCGCGAGGCAGAAGGTGGGTGGGGGAACGCCGAGCGTGCACCGCAACGCCCGAGCAGAAGAGCAGGAGCCGCGGGCTTGCAACGCCGGAGCGGCCGAGGAGGCTCCGGTGCGCGCGCGCGCGCGAGGTGTTCGCCGAAATGCCGAAGCGGAGAAGGTTCCCGCGCGCGGCGGCTTTCCTGGGGAATGAAGTGGAGGGGGTAATGCGGCCGAGCGGCGAGGGAGAGGGAGGCGGCAAAGTAGGCGGTTGCTGTGTTTGGGCGCAAATTTCTCTTTCGAGCTAAGTCGGTTTGGCCGTTGGGGTGTGGGGCCCACCGCACACGGGAGGTGGGGCCCGCTCCCGAAGGCTTCGTACGCCGGCGGCGGCGCCGGCTGCGGCGCGTCCATTCTGGAAGCTTCTGGAAGCAGAGCTGCGGCGGCTGGCGCGCGGAAGGGAGGGCAAAGGGCGTGGAGCCGTGGACTGGAGTAGAGGGAGAATGAGGAGGAGAGGAACGGAAGGGAGAGCTTTGAGATTCGTGCATTCAAAACTGGATCCAAAATAATTTGATGGGCCGTTCTTCGCAATCCCTTTCTTGCCCAAACAAAATAAAGCCCAAAATAGGCTTAGGCATAGTTTGAATCTACATATTAGGATAAAAACTCTCCTCATTTTATATGAGCACGCTACTCAAATTGTTAAATCGTGCGCTTTTAAAAAATTTCACCTCTAAAAGTTGCTTTAAAAAACCATATTAATCTATTTTTTAAATTTAAAATAATTAATACTTAATTAATTATACGCTAATGACTTATCTCATTTTAATCATCGTCATCTTCTTCCCTCCGTATCAAACTCAGCCTTAAAATGAATTGCGTAAAGTGGGCCGTTACTGTTGGTAGCGATTCAGATTTAGAATTAGATGGGCCTAGCCGCTCGCTGTCCAGTGGAGGGAAGAATGTCGTTTTCCTTTCGCAGCGCCTTCGAATGATCCGCCGCCGGCGAGTCGGCGGCGACGTATTCCATTCGCCGGCCGCCAGACTCTGTGCCATCCCCGGGGGCACCACAGATCTCAATGTGGCTCTGCCACTGATCGCCGGAATGCGGCGGAGACCGAGGTGACCCGCGGAGGAGCAGGCACTGTTTCATCTCTTTTTGAAATGCTCTTTGGCCAAGTTTGTTTGGAATGTTGTTTATTGTGCTTTTGACTTAAAACCAATCAACAACATTAAACATATGTTTGAGGCTGGCTGTTGGGCTTTACTACGAGATGAGAAACACTATGGTGTTGGGTGTTTTGGGGCAATATGGAAAACAAGGAATGAAGTTTGTTTCAAAAAAGAATTGCCTAATGATCCAACTGATATTATATACCATTTATGCTATTGGATTGAAACTTGGCTTCCTTTGCAGAAACAGGAGGCAAGTAGAGAAGGTTGCTGCTGGGGGTGCAACTGCTAAGGCGAAGTGCAAATGAGGTCTTCAACTCACAGTATGGATGGAGGCAGAATACCAAGCTATTGCTTTGCTGAATTCCCAAAGCTCATGAAAGATGAGAGTTTCTGTTTCCTTGTTAGAAGACTGTCTACTAGTAGTTCGGACGCTGATAAAATAGCTGTGATGTGGATCACAGCCAGTTTGCCTGTAAGGGGTGTATGGGATGGTGCTTTTTCGTTTTTTTTGTTAAGACTCCTGTAATGCTGTTTCTTTAATGGAAACAGGAGAGGCTCTCCCTGCCTCTCTTTCTCAAAAAAAAAAATATCAATAATTTAAAAGAAAGGTAGATGCAGTTGTTCTTAAGTTTTCCAATGAACTATTGTCCTATATATGAACCCAGAGTTGTGCATTACGTTTGCTTTCAGATTATTATCTGTAAACCCAGAACGTCCTTGTATGCACAGCAATCACGGTGTTTGCAGGAGCAACCAGAAGAACAAACAGATGACAGTGATACTTTTCTACCCTACATGATCCAAGTCAGCAAAGAAATGTCGATCTCGCCAAGCAAAGAATATATGTACTCCAGTATATACATGACTATGCCGTGGGCGTGATGCTCCCAAAGCACAGGAGTTCCCCACTCAAACGCCCAAGCAATCAGCATCACAAAATTCAGCGGACGTTTGCAATCCTTCATGTGCTCCAGGGAGAGAACTGCATGCCTCAATGGTTACCAATCTACAGCCACTGAGCCACATCAAAAAAACTTTCCGATGCAGGGATGGACCAAGGCGCAGTCTGGTGGGTTCCAATTCTCGATCCCAGCAACAGTCGATGACGACCACGCTACTCGACATGCTCAAGCTCAAAGAAGAGGAATTCAGGACAGAGGTTGTCCTGACTGTACCGCTGGATTGATTCTTCCCAGGATTCAGCACACTGCAAGGACAAATACAAATAAATCATATGGAGTAATTCTCAACCAAATGTGAGTCAAAACTCAAATATGAGGCGCAAGTTGATCAGGAATTACCGTGACTCTGTTGTTGTCATATATGAGCCATCTGTTCTTGTTGCGAGCAAAGCAGAGGTATTGCCCCTGATCATTACAGCATACCTGACAGCAGTATGATAATTACGCAGATAAGTATTACACAGGATGCTACTGTGAGAATAACGGAAATAAAACTCCACACTGGTAAGACTTTTTTTTTGCAGGGGATTAAGACAAATATTGTTACTTGCCATAATCTGACACTAAAGAACCAGTGTAGCATCTACTGGCTAGCAACTGAGGAGCCGACAAAAAAGATCACAAAATTTACAATGATGTACCAGAAGCGTCACTTTCTCAAGATAATAGCAAAGAAACATTTCAATCAACTAATTGACAAGTATATCCTAAATGACAATATTTATTCGCAGCATAAATTACAGCCCATATTAAAATCTCATCTGGAGCAGATAACAAGTAACAAAAAATAGAAATGCTCGTATGTGTATCTCAGGGAAGACTAATATCCAGTCTTAACATTTGACAGCAGAGCAGTCACAGAGGATTCACACCTCTAATTATCATGACAGTTGGAAGTACTTGAACACCTCCAAGCTAATTAATACTCCCTCCGGTCAGTATTGTTTTTCATTTCCGACAGCTAAATACTACTAGGAGCAAGTCATTTCCACTGTCTGAAACATCAAATATTTCCGTCCGGAGGGGGGTAAAATCAAAATGGCTAACTGCATTTACTTCCTCCCTATGTTCCCTAATAGAAGTAGTGGACGGCCTCAGCTGAGATCACACTAAAACTTAGAAGAAAAGGAAAGCACATGACCTCAGGAACAAGTGAATTCGCATTTTCATAGATAGCAAAAGCTTCTCTCAGCACATACCGCAGAAACCAGAGTATACATGCATCCTGAATGCAGACCTCCGTAGATATGATTAATGTTCAACTCCGCTGCTAGGCTGATCAATACTTCATGCATGTTAATGTGGCTCACCTCAATGTCCTTCCATTTAAAAACTGTGAGAAAGCAGCAAAAGAAAAGAAAGCAAATAAGTTTGTAATTGTAAAGCTTATCATTAGGAGAAGAGCTAAACTCAATGGATGGGAGGTGTACGTCCTCTAGCTCAGATCTAGGTGTCTTCTCCTGGATGAAACAAGATAACTAGTTCCTCCTAGATATTCTCGATTTATGTTGTACACTTAGCTCAGTTCATGGAAGATGCAGATGTACCTCAGGAGTACTGATCAGTTCATGGAAGACCCCCATTACTCAGCTTAAGAGTCCTAGATAGTTCCTTTCTTCATATTAATAAAAACAATACTTATTTCCTCCTAGGTGTTCCCTAAATTGTTGGAAATGAATAAAATGGTCTATGTGCATGGCAGGCTGATGTCAAATTAACTCAGGAGAATGCCATGGGGATTAATTATTTTATGTTATCATTAACTAGCACATATGGTACGTTCATGTTCAATGATTGATTTGATTTTCAAAGATAAAAGATCATATGGCATACTGATCGCCTGATTTTGTTAATTGACCTACCATTTTCTCCAAAATAGAGGAAACATACATACATACAGACACACACACACACATACATACATACATTTAAAATGTCCGTCGAGAAGGCAACCCTACCGGTCATGAACAAATGTGGTGGATACAAAAGAGAGTACTGGGCAAACTTATGCCCACAACTTCCAATCCTGGACTCCGTAGCTTTCAAGAGTTCACTGAAAGACTCCAACTGAACAGGTGAAAAGATGTTAGTTTACTAACTAATGGAACCAAATACAGAAAAAAAGGAAAGGAAAAAAGGATACCCTGTGCAGTGCGCACCTTAGTTTTTCCAACAGCACTCAAATCAACTCTGTGGAGGAATGTAGCATGCTCATATTTGGTGGGGAGTTCATTCACACAGTTGCATTTAGTTTCACAAATGTGTAACCCAAAAAGATCATGTGTCAGGCATATACAACCCAGTAGGGTGGGCTCGACTACTGTTTGCAGTTCCAAAGTTTCACCCTTGAACTCAAAATGCAAAGGAGTTTGTGACGAGTGCAGCCTCCGGAAGATTAATTTCACAATTTCGGTTGCAGTCCTCCTTTTTGCATCCTGCAAACAAAAACCCATTTTCTCATTAGCTATGAGCCTATGACAGAAACAGGCACAAAAAAATTGTATGCTACAGTCAATATGTACTCAGAAATGCATGTGGAACAGAACTTGATCTGTAGTCTAGAGACGATATAAAGGTGATTCATGGATCAAATTAGTTACAGAATCATTTGCAGAATTTAATCTGCCACATTCTATCCAGACAAACAGGATTTTAATCTAATCTACGCAGAGGAACTGCAGATTGAGGCGCACAAAATGGCCAAAAGAGTTGCCAAAGGGAACTATGGAGTCGGAACAAGGTATAGGGAAGAGAAGCATATCTAGTTTATTTATATAAACAACTTATCTGATATAACTAAGAGTAGACTGTAGACAACATGGAGACGGTTACAAAGTACGCTGATATCTTTTGCTCGAGGTCACAGATTGCAATTAGATAAGTGGGAAACAAATAGTGAACGCAACAGACCTTTTTATAAACCAGAGAACTTGTAAAATCTGCAAATCTCGTTGAACCACATGGGTCACATGGTTTGCCCTCTTTATCATTATCCCAAGAATCAAAGATTTCACGCAATTTCTTCCCAATTTGAGAGTCTCCATCTTTAACATCAGGGCATTTACATGGTATCTTCTGGAGAGTATCATGAAATCGCCTTAGGTGCCACAATGACTGCAGAGAAAATAAGAGAAAAGTAAACCAATAGCTAAATATAAAAAACTGAACGAGGCAAACACAAGTTACCCGGAGAATCACATCCAAAGGAGCTTCTAGTTCAGGACCATTTAGTGGACAAAGAAGTAAAGCCTTCTGTGGGGGGTTATTATTCAATTTGGCCTGTCACCAATAAATACCATACATAAGAAAAGGTTGTAGAAATAGTGCATTAGGAGTTCAGTTGGTGCTAGAAGAACTGTGCTGACCAGAAGACAAGCCTTTGCAATATGTAAAATGACGGGAAACCAATCCATTTCACAGGTTTCCAAAAGCCTTTCCTTCTGGTAATCCACCTCAGCATCAATTAATAGCATTTCAACTTGTACAGAGCCAATCTACAAATACAGCAAGTAGGATTTAAGCATTGATTAACAAGTTTAAAATGTTGTTACAAAACCGGAGAGCAAACAGAATGTAGTAAAAAGGAAGGTGATACCCCAGAATGAAAATAAGGCTTGACGTCAATATCACTCTTAAAGATGGCGTCAGGAAGGAAATAAACATCTCCTTGTATTTGTTTTAGTTCTTCACATAAGCTGCATTTCAGCTTCAGTTTATCCAATGCTTCACTTATCGTGTTAAGGATGTCAGGTCCAAGATTAAGACATCTTTGCCTCATGTGAACCCATGTTGCCAAGGTATCATCAAGCAAAGATTCGCGGAATAGACTGTTCAAAGATTCATCTGCCTGGTTAGAACCATCAGTTTTTGTTGATGCAATCTTCCCACAACCAAAAGACATGTAGGTGCCTGTCTCTTTCAACCGGATATACACAACAGGCGAATCCTGCTGGCTCTCTTGTTCACCATTGCGATACTTCTGATGTTCATAACCTTTAAGGGTATGTGTAAGCGGCTCGAGCAATTCATACAGCTCCTTGAGGTGCACCGAACTCAACTGTCCGATCCCACAGCAAGCGCAGATGGATACTACCAAAGGTTTTACTGGCCTGACCCGGCTCATTATGAACTTGTGAATGATGAACAGAAGGTTGAGAGAAATGACGTCCATATCAATGAGCTGAAAAACAATCCTCTTAATCTCGCTCAAGATCTTTGTCCTCTCTGCCAAATCATCTCCATCGATTGGCTTTGGCTCCCATCTCCATGATTTAAGAAGCTCCATCTCAATGTCAGGTATTCTTTCAGGCATTGATGACCGCAATTTTTTGTACTCCTCATCCTTAATCTCAATGTGGAAGTTCTCCATGTGCAGCATGAACTGCGTATCATCATGCAAGCTGATGAGCGTATCATCATGCGAGCCGTTGATGGAGCAGGTGCATAAAGGGCAAGCCCAAAGCTTAAACGACTCACATGCCCAGATGAACTCCTCGACAACAGGGAGCAAACGTAGCATCTCAAGCAACCCTTCTGAGCGGCAGTACGACTTCATATCTTCAAAACTCACCTCCAGGAAAGCCTGCCGCTTCTCCTCGCTCATGCCGCGCCAGAGATCGCGAGCCCTGTGGAGCTCGGCCCTTTCCGGCGGCAACTCCGGTGGAACCGCGGTTCCCTTTCCCATCCCGGCCCCGAGACGCAGCCGACGGATCCCTTCTCGCGTATAGGCGATCCTATGCTCCGCACTTTTGGTGACGATGCAGTTTCTCCGGTAGGGGAAGTGGAGCGCCGGGTCGGTGGGCTCCGGCACGCGGAGGCTGCGGTCGCACACCTCCACTACCTTGTCGCACAAACCCATGCTCGTGAGCACGACGGCGAGCATGAACGCGGTGCGCGGGCAGCGCGGCGCGAGCTCTGCCGCGCGCTGGAGGTTCGACCTCGCCCCCTCCAGATGCCGGCGCGCACGGTGCCACTCGGCGAGGATGGTGTAGGCCAGCGGCGAGGCGGGGTACCTGTCGACGAGCCGCGTCGCGAGCCCGTATCCGTCCGGGCCCCACAGCGCGCCGATCGCCGTATCGGCCTCCTCGGCGAACGTGGGGTCGCAGTCCGACCAGTCCCGGTTCGTCGGCTTCGGCTCCCCGACACCGGCCATGGGAGGAGCGCGTCACGACGCCCGGCGCCGCGTGGCAGAAGGTGGGTGGGAACGCCGAACGCGCGCGCCGCAACGTCGGAGCAGCAGAGCAGGAGGAGCGGATACGCGCGCGAGATATTCGCCGAAATGCCGAAGCGGAAGGAGGAGGCGGCCGCGGCGGGCGGCTTGCGTGGGGCGAATGAGGTTGAGGTGGCAGGTGGGTCGAGGGCGTGGGGAGCAAGTATTTTCCGAGGAGGAGGAGAGCCGGCGACGGCGGCGGTTGCTGTTTTTTCTTTTTCTTTCGAAGTTGGTTGTTTCGGCCGTTAGGGTGTGGGGCCCACGAGAGGGGGGCCCGCTGCTGAAGGCGTCGTAGGCCGGTGGGCGGTGGCCGCGTTTCCATTTCTGGAAGGTTCTGGAAGCAGCTGCTGCGCCGGCTGGCGCGCGTCGAAGCCGGTGGAGGTGTGAACTGGGTTGTGGGTGGGGAGGAGAGGGCGAAGCAACGGAAGAAGAGAGGACGGCTTTGAGATTCTTGCAGTGCAGATTGGATCGCGTAGCAATGGTGGGTCAATTGGGCTGTTAATAGCTGGGCCGTATTCTAAGTTGGATCGTTTTATATGGGCCGTGCGCAATTGGGCCCGTGGTTTGGTTGGCCCATTGATCCCTAGGTACTCGGTCGTGAATATTTACTGTTACTAATTTAATTTTTTTTTAATTTACAAAACTAATTTTCGATTTGGATGTTTTGCAAAACTACCCTCTTGCCGCCCTGGGCCACGGCGGTATTTAAAAACCGCCGTGGCCCAGGGCGGCGAATGGCATCCCCGTCACCCGGGGCTAACGGCGCCGGCCGCCGTTAGCCCCGGGAGGCCGCCGTTAGCCCCGGGAGGCCACGTGGATTCGCCGCCCTGGGGGACGGCGGCCGAATGCAAAATTGCATTCGCCGCCGTCCCCCAGGGCGGCGAATGTAATTTTGCATTCGGCCCCCTGGGCGGCGAATGGCGGCAAATGTACTAGACCGTCCGCTCTGAGATCGGACGGTCCGAATCTCGGATTGGACCGCACAGAGATCGGACCGTCCGATTAGATATCGGACCGTCCGAATCGTCCGATCGGACCGTTGCCCCCTCCCGATCGGACCATTGCCCAGCCCAGGCCTCGGCCCCCTGGAGCCATTTGCAAATTACCAAATTTGAAAATTTTGTTGCTAATTTTTACCCCAAAATTTTTGAAAATTTATTTGTCAAAATTAAATTCTTAAATTCTATTTATTGTGCCATTACATTTATTGAGTCGATGTTTAAAAAAAACCAAATATCATATATTGTTCACGTCGTGAAAAGAACTTGTCAAACTGAGGGTATTCCCGGATCGCCACTCGCATTCCACTCCTCGTATGTCTGGATTGGCACTCGCAATCCACTCCGCCCCGTCTTTCGCCTACACGCTTAACAAAATTTAGTTTTAATCGTGGTTTAGGGTATGTTTTTGAAAGTTTTTTTTATAATCCGACGATGGTGGGCGTTGGTTTGTAAAATCGTGCTGATCATTTTTTTCAAGTTTATTTTTGGTAAAACTTAATTAATGACATGGTAATAGGCCGGTCCGTTTTAATGACATGATATTAGGTAGATGCGAGCCATTCGCATTGCGGCATGATGAATGCGACACCCATAGTACGAAATACAACAAGCGAGACTACATTGTTAGCAGTACAATGTATCTGAAGGATGGGATCGAGTCTACAGGAGGTGAATATGGACATGACAAATTTAAACAAGTAATGCGAGACCTATAAATAAATAAATACAACAATAGCCCCTAGGTCATACGCCTCCTCGTCCTCCTAGGCTGCGCTCGCACGTGCCCGCGCGAGTACGTCAGGCGGTCCGCCGGTACCCCACGGGTGGCTCGGACCGCCTGGGCAGCAGGGGAAGCACCGGCGTCGTGCGGCTGTGTGTGCGGTGCACCTCCGAGCTGTGACGACCCGATCACGTCCTGCTCCGGAAGGAGGTCGTCCTCGGTAGAGATCCAAGCAGAGGTGCTCGGGGCAGATCCCCGCCCAGTGTCCCCCAAGTGGAGGTGAGATCCGCTGCGTGGGTCTGGTAAAGAAAATCTCGCGTTAGCCGCATAAAAAGTGCAGTTAGTTATGTAGAATAGGTTCAATCCTGACGTACCTGACAATCCTCGCCCGATCGTGGAGGCTGCCGACCTCGATCCTCCGGCGGTACCAGAAGGACCTGCTCCCCACGACGTACTGGCCCCTGCAGAACCCGCCGCTCCTGCCGATGTCCCTTCACCATGGGGACCTCGCATATGTATCTGCATTGGTGGGACTGCATCGGAACGGCGACAACTCAGAGCACGGACGACCGAGCGCATCGTGTTGCACATCCGGTCGAACGTGATCGTCTGCTCCTGCTGCGTGAGAGGGATGCCAGCCTGTAGGCGCTGCCGCAGTAGGTCCAGCTCCGTGTGGACCTGCCTAGCATCGTCCGCCTGTTCAGCAGGACATGCGTGGTTAGTTGCGCGTGGTACCTACCGTTGAAAATAGTATGAAAACCATTGACTCACCGCGCGGAAGTAGTCCTGGTCGCGGTGCGTCAGGTATGCGTCTCGCACCCCCGCGACGTGCGCCTGTGGAGCCTCGGGAGTGTACGTCACCCGTAGTCTAGTACGGGCCTGGTACCAGGAAAGGTACTGCTTGTACCTGGCGGCTGTGTAGGGGTGCAGCTCCGTGATGACGTCCTCCGTGGCTATGAGCCAGTCGTTGATGTAGTCGACGACGGTGGGTCTCCACAGCCTACCGGCGGCCTGGCCGCGCCGATTTAACCTGCAGAGCACAACCGGTGACACAATGCATAACAATACGGAATATTCATTTCCACATATACCTATGAACGTGTTGTGGTACGCCCCTGCGTTGTTGATGGCCGAAGGTCTGTCGCATACCGAACTGCCGCATCACACTCTGCGGGCAGTGCGGCTCGACAGAAATGTCGAACAGCATCGGCGTCATCGTCAGCCAGTACGCCTGGTCCCTAGTGCAGAGGGACGACAGCCCGTGCGGCGCACGCGCGTGCCTCGCCTCGGCGCTGTACGGCTCCCAGACAACGTCGTCGTCCGTGATCCTGTCGAACTCCATGACGAAGTCTGGGTACGACTTCTGCAGCTGCACGTGAGCGTACCGACGCTACAAACAGGAAAAGAGTTCTCGTTAGTCCAAGTAACATAAAAAACCGAGATGGTTCTAACACCGAACATACCTCACGACGACACCACACCGTCCCCATCGTCGGATAGTCCTCCGGTGGGACACCCACGTACAGGCTCTCCTCGTACGGACTGTGGTCCACAACGGGGCGACCGATCGCGAACCGCTCTGCCGCCCAGAGCTGTAGGAGGAGTGGACAACCCGTGAAGACCGCTTCTGGCTCGATCTTCCTGCAGCCGTCGCACAGACCCCTGTACGTCGCGGCAAGGACTGCCGATCCCCAACTGTATTGGGGAACAGCACCGTCCTCGGCGTCGGCTATCTCCCTCGCATAAGGGATCAAGCCCTTGTCGACTGCATGGCCGTGCGAGTTGGTGAACATCACCCACCCAAACACCCACAACAGGTACGCCTCCAGGCTCCTCTGCAGTGAGTACGCGTCGGCCTCCGGTGCTAGCTGATCAGACTGCGGTAACATATAACGAATTTGACACTGTAATTCTAGTACGGACTGAAGGACGAACATAAAACAATAAGAAAGCATTCTTACCGTGTAGCTCAATACCCAAGCCTGAGGGGGGCCCGCATGCGTGTACGGGGAGATGTCGCCGACGAGGGGAAGCCCCGGAGCACGGTGAACCGGGGCGAACCGCTGCAGGATCTCCTCTCGCCACGCCTGGAGCCCGTCAACTGGGCCCACCGCATCGCCTGCTAGAGGCAGCCCAAGGAGGAAGCTGACGTCCTGCAGCGTGGGGGCCATCTCACCGCATGGGAGGTGGAAGGTGTGCGTCTCCGGTCTCCACCGGTCCACAAGAGCTGTGATCAGCGACCGGTCGATACCCCACTTCTTCGTCGGGTCATTCGGCTCCACCGCGGCTGCTACCAGCCTACACAGCGGCAGAAGGCCTGCCTCCCGCAACCTGACAATCAAAACAAAGCAAGTTAGTAAGTTGACATATACAGATTCACAGTACAACGTTCGTACGTACCTAGTCGTGAACCTGTCGTCCACGGGAAGTAGTCGCCTGGAAGGTCGAGGACGTAAGGTACCGAGCTCGAGGTTCTGCACCGCCAAGAGAAACGACCGATGGGACTGATCGGTGGCGTGATCTAGCAGCTCAGGCGTCTGGTAGTCCATACCTGCAAGAAAAAGAAGCGGAACGGATTAGCTCAATTAAACATAGTGCATTACAGTCAGAAAATTAACAGAAAATTAACACATTACATGGAGATTACATCATCAACCAGTGGCTATACTAGACAACATAACCCAAAGGTGCACGACGACGCCTGCGACGACGCTGCCTATCAGTGGTGCCTTCCCCAGTTGGCCGCCTTCCGTCGGCGCCTGATCCTTCCATAGGAACTTCCGCTGCACTTGGGGCCTCGGCGTCTTTCGTGCACTTCTTGTAGATATGTCCCTCCTCTCCACACCTACTGCAACGTTGAGCGCTAACGCCGGCCTCGGATTCGTCCATATCATTGCGTATCCTCCGTGTCCGACGTCGGCCTGCCTTGTTCCTTGCGTTCGTCGGGTCAGGGATGTAATAAACTGGACTTGTGTCTTCAGTGAAAGTGCCGACGATGCCGAAACCAAAGATCTCGGTACTCCATGTATGCATGATTGCTTCCTTTTTGAAGTACGGAGACACATATTGGCGTTCATCAATGCCGCACTCCCCGCAAGCGGCAATGACATGAGAACAGGGCTTGTGATACAAGCTTGGTTTCCGGCAGGTGCACGTGCATGTCCCATCTTCCTTTAGGACACACTCTTGTATAGGCTTCCTTGCGAATATGCCACGCCTGGACCTGTCGGCACACAATATCTCAAATCTACGCTCTCGTGTGCCCTGCACTCGGACTCGGTGCTCTCTTGTCTTCTTGCATTTCTCCTCAAGGTACTCTGTCATTTTGGTGCCGAACCAAAGGTTTCCATCGGCCATAGATGGGCCATTCTATCTGCACCTGTCGTGGAAGTACGTCTGTGTTTTATGTAGAATGAACTCCACGATGGCAACAAAGGGGAGTTGCCGAACACCACGCATGACCCAGTTGTACACCTCTGCAAGGTTCGTGGTCATTATGCCGTACCTTGCTCCACCTTCATCGTACAGCAATGCCCATTTCTCCTTCGGCTCGTGCTCGATCCACTGCAAAAATCTGCTAACCGAGGAACCGGGCCTCCTTCTGAATGTACCGTCATCGGTGGGAAGCGCATCTAGAGCTTCAGGGCCGTCAACACCTCTAGCTGGGGGTCTTGCAGAACTCTCGCGTCTATATTTGGCTGTCAGCTCATCAAGTCTCCTCCACAGCTCATTGAACTTCTTCTGTTGATTCTGGGCGCACAAACGTTTGAACATGGCCATCAGCTCCTTGTTTCTGAACTGCTTATAAAAGTTTGCGCCCATGTGACGCATGCACCATCTGCTCTTCACATCTTCCCACACCGGAGGGTATCCCTTGTCTGCGCAGCCGTTTCGCAGCTCCTGAATTGCACGCAGCATCCCTGGATGACGGTCATGTATGAGACATACATCTGGCCTCATCCCCACCACCTTTTCCTTAACCAGCTTCAGAAACCAGTACCAACTCTCTGTGTTCTCGACCTCGACGAAGGCAAAGGCCACTGGCAATACTTGGTTGTTCCCGTCTACTCCGATTGCCGTCAACATTTGGCCTCTGTATTTTCCAGTTAGGAACGTGCCGTCGATGCAGAGAATAGGCCTGCAATGAAGAAATGCAAACATGTACGCCTGCAGAGAGAGGAAGGCCCGCTGAAGGATGCTCTGCCCAGGACTTGCTAACGATGGGAAACTTTTGATTTCGGAGTAGCTGCCAGGATTCCTCGCACAGATGGTTTGCAGTAGACGAGGCAAATTATTGTACGAAGCTTCAAAACTACCGAATCTCATTTCAATTATCTTCTGTTTGGCCCTCCATGCCTTGGCATATGTAATGGTGTACTTGTACTTCTCCTCGATGCGCCTGATAATTGACTTAGGCTCGAACCGGAGGTTCTCCACAACAGCATAATACAGCTCTGAAGCGATAAATGCAGATGATATGTTCTTGTGGTACTTCTGAACACCCGGAAGATGGCAGTTGTGCTCCGTCACGATTGACACGGACCAACAGTCGTCATATTTCTTCCTGGATGCGTACATCCTCCATGGACATCCATCGCTTGAACTTGCACATTTCACTTCGTACACCGATCTTGTGGACTTTGATACCCAGAACTCCCTCCCAAGTGACACGGCCCACATCTTCACAGCCTTTGTCAACTGTGCTTTTTCGACGTATCTAGCGCCTTGCACCACTTCATTCTGCCGATACTCCCATGCCACGGTGTGCCCCTCTGAGACAACGAGTCCGGAGAAGTCCTCGTTGTCCCATTCTGCCGGGTGTACATCGTCCTCCGAAGAATCATCATCCTCCATATGCTCAGGTTCTGAGTCTTCAATTTCCATCTCCTGTACTAGACTTGGGTGTCTCTCCCCTTCATCTGCAAACCCCCCCCCCCCGGTCCCATGTCTTCTTGGCCTCCTTCCTCTCCGGCACCCTTGTCTTCTGCCTCATTTTGCTCCCTTGTTTCATCGGGCCCTTCCGCTGTACTCGGACCAGCCTGATCAATGCTGACCACGTCATGCACTACCACTAGGATGCTCGGTGCCCATCCTCGCTGCAGTGCACTCTCCACAAAAAATACCCAGCTGGCCGTTGAATCTATTGGCATCAATTCTCACCAAAAACCTTCCACAGCCCAGCTAACCAGTGCGTACACCATAATTGCATTTACTTGAGGATCTACTCCGAATCCCCTCATTAACCAATTGTAAACTCCAGAAAAACTTCTCTCAGCTGGAGCTATAATTCCCTTTTGTGCTACGTTGAACTCCGATAAATCTACCCTATATTGTCCTTGTCTGACATTTCCTTCACCGTGATATATCGCGAATACAACTCTATTTGCCATTTCTGTTCACAAAAAAGATTTTATTAATCTGTACTAATCAATATTCGTTCCATAAAAAGGCTATACGTATGAGTCAAACCATTACCGTTTCTATATTTTACAAACTGACCCAGCGGCGCTAATAAAGTTATACGCTAGGTTTATCTAACGTGTCAAAATGACGTATACCAACGATGGCCATGGCGGAGCATATTTATTTTTAAAATATCTACAATTTACTACATCTCCGCTATGTTCTTCTAGTACGGCCAAATAAATTTAACACTAACGATGTTTATGCCAAACCGCTAATATTTTCATACTATATCGGATATTACACTACAAGTCTACTACTAATTAACATTTGTCTAAAAAATTGACTACATAACAGAGGGAGATCAAAAAAATACCTGGATTCGGCTAAAAAATCTGTGAGGGCTTCGCCGCTGTACTTCTCCTCCTTTCCCTCAGCTCTATTGGACGAACGCTGGAGGCGGAAGGGAGAAATGACGCGCGGCGACTGCGGGAAGGGATTTTATAGGGGAGGGCAAAAAACCGCCCTCCCCCAGGGCGGCGAATGGCTATAACCCGCCCTGGGGGACGGCGGCGAATGCAATTTTGCATTCGGCCCCCTGGGGGCATTCGCTGCCGTCCCCCAGGGCGGCGAATCCACGTGGCCTCCCCGGGGCTAACGGCGGCCGGCGCCGTTAGCCCCGGGTGACGGGGATGCCATTCGCCGCCCTGGGCCACGGCGGTTTTTAAATACCGCCGTGGCCCAGGGCGGCAAGAGGGTAGTTTTGCAAAACATCCAAATCGAAAATTAGTTTTGTAAATTAAAAAAAATTAAATTAGTAACAGTAAATATTCACTCGGTCGTTATGTGGTGACCTAAAATTTTATGGGCTAATCGGGATGTAAGTATTCGGCCCGCATTCCAAGTCAGATCGTGTAGAAACCCAAACTTCCGTTGGCTAGTTAGGCCGTTTTCCAAGTTGGATATTCTGGTGAGCCATGAGTCTTCTGGCCGCTGTCCACATTCTGGGCCCACTAGAAAGTGTTGTGGAATGACTACGTCTATGGATTGTCCATATTCACTCCCTTTCCTCTCACAGTAATTGAGACGTAGAACAGATATAGATGCCTGTATCTCTTTCCGAACAATCACATGAAGGAAAAAAAACAATGAGCACAAAATATAGGGGTGAAGCTCGGTCTTTATTATCAATGATTCTTTGTGTACAATCATGGAAAGCCCTGCCCATGATTGGCCCACAAGAAAGAAATTTATTTTTCTAGGAGATAAACTTTTGTAACATCCCCCTTGGACCTATCCATGATCAATTGATGCCTTGTTAAAACTCATATCAAAACTCAGTAGGAAAAATGGCTAGAAGAATGAGTACATAGTTGTCGTCATGTGTTACACACCGTTATCTCATTAAAAACCTTTGTGAGGATCATAAGCTCCACTCAACTAAGAGAAAAAGAGTATAACACCGTGGACTCGCCAATCCACTAACTAGGCTAAATTCAGGGGGTTCTTTTTCCCTGAACACTACAAGTCTCTAAGCCTTCTCATCCCAATCTCTCAAATAAATTTTTAAAAAGTACACACTGGGAGAGGCTTAGTGAATAAATATACCAAGTTATCACATGACTTAGACCGCAAGATCTTCACCCCACCTTGCTTCTGAAGCTCATAAGAGTAGAAGAATTTTAGAACAATATACTTCGTCATATTGTTTTTGACATAGCCTAGTTACATCTATGCAACACATACTACATTATCCTCATAGATAATGGTGGGGACATCGAAGATAATCAAACCACAAGACCGTTTAATATGGTGAGTTATCCTTTTAAGCTACACACACTCTCGTGCGGCTTCATATAGTGTAATGGTCTCTGATGGTTTGTAGACGTCGCTACCTATGTCTGTTTACTAGAATGCTACGAAATGATTATACCACCACAAAGAAACACAAAACCAGCTGGAGATCGGGCATTATGGGGATCAGACATATATCCTGTATCTGCATAGCCCACCATAATTAAGTTTCGTTGCCTTGAAAAGAAGAGGCCAAGATCTTATGTACCTTGGAGGTATTTGAGTATCGTCTTAATGCCAACCAATGCCTCCTCCTAGGAGATGCATTGTATCTTACTAGCAGATTTAGCGTGAACACAATATTAGGTTTGGTGCAATTCGCAAGGTACATCAATACTCCAATGGTGCTTAAGTATGGGATCTCTAGTCCGAACACTTTCTTAGTCTCACTCCTAGGACGAAATGAGTCTTTATCTTTGTTAAGGGATCTCACTACTATGGATGTTTTCAAAGAATGCGCCTTTGATATATTAAATCTCTCAAAGACATTTTTGGTATAGGTTGGCTGGTGCACTAAAATCCTATTAAGAAGATGCTCAACCTTTCTTGTGTAGCTTATTGGCTGAGCTAAACACTCTCACGTGAAATGAGACAAATCATTAGCATATAATTAGTTAACTATTAATTATTATAAATTTGAAAATAAATTTATTGATTTTTCTAAAAAAACTTCTATGTGAAAAGTTTTTTAAAAAATATATAGTTTAGCAATTCAACAAGCGTTCTCACAAAAATAAGAGAGTAGCCAAGCTTACGAGCACAATCAAACCGTGTGTCGGTGCCTAATGCAGGAAGCACAAATTTTGTTTTCCCGCTTGTAAGAAATTCTTATTATGTTCCAAGTAGATTTGTACAGTTTTGCTGCTCTCTGCACTGCACGCACCACGACTGAACCCGAACTTGCCGCTGCTCCATCCATGCCGGATGCCGTGTCTATTTACCATTTTGCCCGCCCCCCTCTGTCTGATCTCTCTCTGATAGTGAGCAGTAACATCGATCAACGATTCGACGCCGATCCAGAGGGAAAGGTTTTTTTTTGGAGTGAACAAGCAGGAAGTAGAATTCAGCTCTACGCCATTAGGTATCTGGATCAGTGGATGCAAGAGTCGTTCATGGCGGTGAGTGATCACAAACGAAACACCCTGTCACTTAGTGTATTGTTGATTATTCGGTTCTTGGATAGGAAAGAACGCACAGCTCTTCTTTTGCCATTCTTCCTTGCTTGTTCAGATTCCATTGCGATTAGTCGTTCTCCAAGCGACCGCGCCTCATGTTATCTTGTGGATCCAACGTTAGATCAGATGTCAAATGGATCTGTACTATCTTTCTAAAGAATTCTGCGTACTGATTTACAAAACTCATGCCAAATTTCAGTTTGCACAAACAAATTAGGCCCTGATCAATTTGATCATACATGCATGTCTCCTGCTGCAGGTCCGGCTGGACCCGGGCTATTTGAGGATAGGGATGATTTCTCCCCAATTCAGCACTTCATCACCACCATCTCCTCAACTCAGCACCTCCCCCAATTGGACCATTGATGTCTCAGATGTGAGTGACACTGACACCTCCCTGCACCTCTGCCTGCAATCATCACACCATCTTGATATTCAGTCTTACTGTCTGCCTGCCACACGTTGATCCTTCTAGGCAGCCATGCAACGATCCATGCTAAACGTTATTCAGTTGGGATCTCTGACACACATGACATTCTTGCCTGAATTGACAACCTGATTCGAATGCTTTTGATTTGCTTAAGTGGCGTTGTGTTGATTTTTCTTTCTGTTTTTCCTTTCAGGCAAGAACAATCAAGGTCACAAACATCTCCCTGTCGGCGACTGCTGACAACATCAAGGAGTTCTTCTCCTTCTCCGGTGAGGTTGAATATGTGGAAATGCGAAGGTTCGTACGCTTCCTCCGTCGTGCCAAACAATTCATTAATCGACATGTTTTTGTTACCTGTGCCATTTCTGTTGGAACTCTTAATTTGCAGGGAATCAGAGACATCACAAGTTGCCTATGTGACCTTCAAGGAGTTCCATGGAGCAGACACAGCCCTGCTCCTTTCCGTGAGTTGTTCTCTGAATGAATCCATAAAAAGGAGCAGACACAGCCCTGCTCCTTTCCGTGAGTTGTTCTCTGAATGAATCCATATTGACTTCTTCTATTTCATCTCTGATACTTGTATTTTATTCTTCATATATTTCTCTTCACCTGCAATCTTGTGAATTCTTTCAAATTTGCAATCTTTCTTTGATGAATTTTTCTTTTTTCAGGGAGCAAGCATATCTGAAGCTTCAGTGAACATTACACCAGTGGAAGACTATGTGCTGCCTCCAGAAGCCTACTTTCACAGACAGGTGAGACTTTGAGAGAACTCAAGTTCTTCCCTTGGAATTAATTCACCTATGCAAATCTCTGTGATTGATTTTGCTAGTTGAATTTTGTTAATCCTGAACAATTTTGTGGTTGTTATTTTTTGGATTTGGATTTTGTTTCAACTGTTCAAGGACACGAGCTCACCGAGGACTCCAACGGAGGCGGCGGTGAAGAAGGCGGAGGAGGTGGTGAGCACGATGCTGGCGAAGGGCTTCGTGCTGAGCAAGGACGCCCTGAAGCGCGCCCGGTCGTTCGACGACCGGCACCAGCTGCTGTCGGCGGCGAGCGCGCGGGTGGCGTCGCTGGACCGCCGGTTCGGGCTCAGCGACAAGTTCAGCGCCGGGACGGCGGCGGCGCGCGGCGCCGTGCGCGGCGTGGACGAGCGGTTCCAGGTGTCGGAGCTCGCCCGTGTCGCGGTCGCCGCGGCGGAGCAGGGCGCGGCGAGCGTCGTGGCGGGGAGCCCCTACGCGTCGCGCGGCGCCGAGTGGGTGTCCGCCGCCGTGGGCGCCGTCGCCAGGGCCGCGTTCGACGTCGGCGTCATGACCAAGGAGAAGGTGGAGCGGGCCGAGGAGGAGGAGGAGCTGGGCAGGAAGGACGGCGCCGGTGCTGCCACCGCGTCCGCCGGCGACGTCGCGCATGCGCACGTGCAGGTCGACGCGCCGCCCGCGCACGCAGCTCGTGAACCAGATGGTCACTACAAGAACAAGACAATGTAGGTGATAGCTATCTAGGCGTAATAATTTGTGTTCTTCTCTTCATCAAGTTTATTGTCAGCGAGGTGTAATAATTTTCTTTCTTGAGCTAATCATCGATGTAATGGCATCCATGCATGCATGGTAATCAATTGTTTGCATCCTTGCTCATTGGCCATTGCTGATCTTGATCAAATTCAGTCATGGGCTCATGGCAATGGACCGCGCGGCGGGGTCCGGCCACCGTGGGCAACGTACGTGGGCGACAGTGGCGCCGTCGCCATGGTCGCTGTCATGTGGAGTCGAGGTGGCCGGAGCAGCTGACGGAGGCAGCAGCGCATCGGGGGCGCGCACGGGTGCCCGCGGTGATCTCGTTCTAGAGCGCGCGGCGCGGCTGCTTGGCTGCAGGTTGTACCGTATTAGCAACATGTTTTGTCCCACCTCGAGAGATTTGGTGCTTCCGACCTACGTAAAAGGGTTTCCTCTTCGGAGGCACCTTATGTTTCTACGTTTGTAGTTTGTCATAAACAAGATCGTGCGCCGGAGCTTCGGGTGTGTACGGATCGTGCACGTAGCAATCATAAATTTGGACTTGAATATTGAATCATTGCGTCCTACATGGAACGCCCTAAGCTTTTTATTTTTATGATTTTTGTCTCGCTTTTACTATTCATTAGCTTTGCTACATAACTCATTAATAGTAGGAGGCATGGGTATGAGTGAGGGGGAAGGCGAGGACTCACCACTGACGACAGTGATAGATTTTTTGAGTTGGGTATGAGTGAGGGGGAAGGCGAGGATTCACCACTGATGACAGCGATAGATTTTTTTGAGTTGGTGACTTGGGAGGGGGTAGGGGATAGTGTTGAAGGGTTTAGAGATATGAGTATGACCAAACCATGGTGGGGACTAGTAGTGGGCAGTAAGGTAGCAGTGGTGTCGCCGGAGCAACGGGGATAGAGGAAGGCAATGGGTGGGATCAACGATGCTAGCAAGGGGGGCTGTGTAGCTAGGAGACAACAACTTGGCATCTTCAATAGTGTTCGCCATTGGAGACGGAGGAGGAGAGGCGCCTCGAGGAAGCCGCTGTCGGTTGTCGCTGAGCCGGAGGGTCAGGGTACGTAGGTGGTGGGGCAGGGAGAGAGTGGCGATGGATGAACCAGCGGAAAAGTGAGGAGGGTCCTCTCTCTCTATAAAAAAATGAATAAAGACATGCTCTTTTTTCTTCTTGTCCCAATTTCAGTTATGCCTTTAGTCAATTGATTCTTTTGAGGTACATCGAAAACAAATGCTAACAAAAGTTATAGTCTCGAAGGCTATATATCTCCTTTTTTTTCTTGGTGGCAGTGGTGTTGGTAGCTCGTCATGCATATATTTACAATGTCAAGACCACATTGCAAGAAAATCATACACTAAAATTCATTTGCACGAAGAAAGTACCCTTGCTTGCTTCCATGGTGGTGGAGGTGTGGATGTAGATGACTTCTCACTTGTCAAAGTTCAAATCATATTACTTGTATTGGTAGATGTGGGAGCTCTACAGTATGAAGTTTTTGGAGTCCAGAATATTATTACTTCATTAATAAATGAATTTTCTATAGCAAAGTACTGCTGTTACAATAGGCACTTTTAATTTTTGGGATTTGCTATACAGGTGCCTGCCATTTTTTTTTTTGCTTTGAGCAACCAAATTTGTGTCCATTTGATCTACTTCAAGATTCGTGTTGGTTACCGGGCCTGATCTAGACAATTCGCTACGTACTGGATCCGATAGAGCGGCTCCCATGCCTGTGTGTCTTTTCCCTAGCCATACATGCGCGCCCACACTAACTGTTCAAAATATCCCCAAATCTCCTTCACACACACAGAGGCCGCGCTCACCATCGTTGTCGTGGAAGCTTCTCTGGCGGACGGAGCCCCTAATCTCGTCGTCTCCGCCGGCTGACACGGAGCCCCTGATCTCGGCATTCCTCCGGCAGACGTGGAGCCCTCTACAAAGGATCCGCGGTTTGTTCTGCAAAGGTCTGAAGGCCGCCCCGCCCCTCTCGTCACGTCTCCTCTAATGTCGTCATCCTCCCTACAGGGTTCAGTCCTCCTCGTGCTCATGCAGGCACAGCGGTCGAGGAAGGAAGGGAAGGGAAGGGAAGGAACAAGTCCAAGCCTGCATGCCACTGGCACACAGACGAAGCTTCCAGAACCCCCACCCTCCTCACACGTCACGCAACCTCCCCTCTTAAATACCACACTTCTCTGATCCACCGGCCGCCTCTGTTCCACAGGATTCAGATTTGGGGGAGTTTAGGTGCTGCTGCTGCCATGGCGTCGAAGTGGATCCTCAAGGAGCTCAAGGACCTATAGAAGAACCCACCCACCTGCTACAGTGCTGGTGAGTACGTGACGTCTCTCTGAATTTGCTACCCATGTGTTTGTGCCACTCGATTGATGAGCTTCCGTTGAGCCGGCACTAGTTCTGTGAATCGGTGGGTTTGTAAGGTTGCCTGTTGGTATCGATGAGTAGATGGTTTTCTGTGCAGGTGGAGGCATGGCAGTGTAACACCCCGGTTTCTGTGTACCGTTGAAAAACTATTTTAATGAAATCCTATATTCAAAAATTCTGGTTCTTTGTGTGTATTAAGGAAACATGCCAAAATCTCAATTAAATTAGTTCTTGTAGCTCTAAAATCACTCCCACATAGACCCTCGGAAATTGAATCCCAAAATCAAACCCTCCTTTGGAACCCCTGTCTATCCCTCTTAGAAATTATCCAAATCCAACCAAATTTAAACTTTGTCTTAATCTCAGTCAAAGTCCCTCCATTAGGTTCTTGGAGACATCGATAATTTAAATAACACATTTGAATTAAAACTGCCTTGAGATCCCTCTAAATTTATCCCATTTTATTCCTTCCCAAACAGACTATTGGAATTTGAATTCCAAAATCAAAACCCCTTTTGAAATCCCTTGTTTCTCCCCCTCATTCGAAAATATTCAAATACCTAAATTTGATTCCAAAACTTCCTTAGAATCCCTCTAAACATGCATTCTACCATCTCCATAAAAGTTACCTAGACACCACATCAAAGGTACAAATATGAAGAAAGTATCCTTTCCCTCAATTCCTATGGTTTCTACAAAATCAAACATCAAATTTGAATTCAAATACTCTTCGAATCCCCACCCCTTTGTACTAAGAACCATTCAAATAAAATTTCTTGTGTTCTCGTTGAATCCTGGTACTTCGAATACCAAAAAAAATTTAATCTAAAGCTTCTTTGAAAACCTCTCACACTTCAACTATTTAGGATACATCTAAAATACAAGTATCATTTCAAAAGGATTATAAATTCTAGTCAAGTGTCCCCTTCCTGGACCCCTTGAAATTTTCCCAAAGACGAATATCAAATTGAATTTAAATCTCAAAAGTAAATGTCCAAATTCCTCTCAAATCAAACCTCTAAAATTACCAAAAGCTACTATTGATAATGGGCCGTTCCCCCCTCACTCTAGATTTGGCCCAACTAGCCCCTCCCTTCTTTCCCCTCAGCTCCTCTCTTTTCCACTTGGGCCACGGGCTTGCCGACCTCCTCTTCCCCATCTCGCCTGGGCCGAGACGACCACGGCCCAGCCACCATGGCCTAGCCTGCAACCCCTTTGCCTCCCTCTCCTCCTCTCGCGTGGTCCACGACCCGCGTAAGCCGCCAACCCCACCCACACCACCGTCTATCACAACCTTCCCACACGGGCATCCACCACTTTGCCCTCACTTGCCGCCAGCTGGGGCCCACATTGACACAACCCACCGGGCGATCGCTCCGTCTCCACCCACACACTCATCCCCTTTCCCTTGCCCCAGCCAACACGTCGACCAGCTGTTCGGTGAAATGCCGCGTTGGACGCCGCGTCTCGATACATCGCTTCGACAACTTTGTACGCCACATCGTGCCAAACACGGTGCCATGCCCTGGCGCCGGTGTCAACACGGCCGCCAATCATGCTGGCTGCACTCGACTCTTGCAACCCGTACACCCACCCCGTCTCCATCGCCGGCCTTGAGACATCACCATCCACGTCTGCCCCCATGCCCTGTGCCGCGTGAATCCCACCGGCCACCGCTGCTCGCCGAGTCACACCACTCCGCAACGCCCATGCCCCGCCACCTACTCCGCGCCAAAGATTGCACGTCACCGTCCACCGACCACCTACCTACCTGCCTGCCACCCTTGTTGCATCTATCTCCTGGATGGCCCCGCAGCCGCAATATGGAATTTCGGCGCCCTGTGTGGAGTTTGTTTACTTTCTTGTTTTACTTTCCTAAACATACGGTGTGCATGAGTAAGAGTCCGGGTCGGGATGATCCAAGTCTTTCCATCTTTGTGTAATAGAAAAGATAGCATATATTAGCTCCTATATATTCAAGAGAAAGAAGAGAAGATTGTGTCCCAAAAAAAACTCTGTTTTGGGTTGATTGTTGAGAGAGAGATAGTTTGAGAGATCCTGTTATTTTTCCAACAACCCTGGCCCCCTTGTCAGCATCTGTCGCAGCACATCGTGACCCTCTTTGTTGGACCATCGGACCGGCCACCACTTTGGCCGAGGTCAGCGCTTCCTGCACCCTGCACCGCCCATGCCAAGAACCGTTGGATTGAGGCACGCCGCGATGCCCTTCGGACCGCTGCAGGCTATTTCCGATACCACTGCCACAGCCTGCCACCATCCTCGCGACCGCGAATCCGGCTGAGCACTACTGCCTGTGTTGTCGCTCTACCGCACAGTCCTCGCTCTCCCTGACACCGCTGCCCGCCGCCGCAGTTTTTGCAGGACGTGGCAACGCCCTTTGAACCGCCGGATCGAACCTGCCGCAGCCGCCCTCAGACCAACGGTCCATCAACCCTCCACAGGTCCTTTTGGCCCGCTGGTCCGATGCCATCATCGCTCCCCTGGCACCGACGGCAATAAAAGCCACCCTCCTCTGCCTGGCCACTGCCCAGCACACCCCCACCTTGAACGAGCCACACCCAACTCTGCCTCTATCGCCACCTCCCTCCTCTTCATCGCGCCAACCCGGGGCCACCGCCGCTATCTGCCCTCCTAGAGCCGCCTTCGCGCCAAACCACTTGAGCTCCACGCGCGTAACTTGGTTCCTGCCGTCGCTCGCTGGAGTCCCCTTCACCGGGCTCCGTCTCCGCTGACCTGAGCAGGGAACCGCTCGGCTCAGCCACTCGACTGCCGCTCGGGCTCTCTTGCGCCGCCACCAAGCCTAGCTGTTCGGCCGCCACTAAGGCATCCTTGCTCTGCCGTCTGCCGCCATTGCTCGGGAACCCTCCCGCCGGCCTTCAACCTCCCCGCTATTGAGAGAAAGAAGAGAGGAAGAAAGAATAGGAAATGAGAAGAAGAAAAGAAGACTGACAAGTGGGGCCCATGTGGACCCCACTACCTCTATTTACCTGAACAATAAGCATCTCCACTAATCCTATCCTAGCCTCTCTATGGCATGTGAACCCCACAGGGTTAAAATCTAATTAAACATCCTTTTGACATATGTCCCACTGATATGTGGGACCCACTCAGCATTAGCCCACTCGAACCAGTTCCCTTTTTCATGGGCCACGGCCTATTAGGCCACCTCACCCGGACCATGGTGCCAGAACACACTCATGGGCCAAGCCCACCGGCTACTCCCTCCCACTCCCTTAGTAGACATGGTCTACCATGAGCCCAAGACTCTTTGGCCCTTTTGTGACACTGACAAGTGGACATTCGAGGAGTGGAATATTCTTTTTCTGGTTTTTAATAAACCTTTTTCCTTACCCATAAATCCTTTTTAAACTTCCAAAATTCATATCTCTTCAACCGTAAGTCCGTTTGACTCCATTCAACTTCAAAATATTTTCTAAAATTGAGATCTACCAAATGGCATTATTAGTTTATAATAAATATTATATATTTTTAGGGTTTTGTGTGGTTTCCTCTGGTTTTCTTTCGTGGATCATGTAGCGGACATTTTTGGAAGTTCGCTCGATGCGAGGATTTCAAAGGATTGATGACCAAGACCAAGGCAAGTCACTCTCGATCGTTTTGCTCCTAAATTATAAAATGTGTTGATTGCAAAATTTCATAATTAGTGTACACCTTAATTTAATCAGCCTCGATGGACCTACCTATTAGTCATATTACTTTCCATAGGATATTACAAACTCTTAAACTCTTTGTTGCTCCACTAAAATGGTACTTCGGTATTCGTGCTCTTCGAGCATTGGTATCAATCAAACCCCCACATGCACTGATGAATGACGACTTTGGGAAAAATAGGATGAGAACTGTTTTGTCAAAAACCCGACACTTGGTGTCGGTGGGTTTGAAAGAAAATGGTTTTGCGAAAGCTTGCAATGCGGTATGCTCGCCTGCGTGGCTTGGTTCCGTATTCGCATATAAGGACTGATTCCTTGGAGAATTCCATCCAATCATCTTACAGTGCGACCACACGGGTATTGTGGGATATCCCTGGAAAGTAAATTGTTAATTCATGTTTATCTTGTATGCCAATGGTTGTGGAACGCCAGGGATGAGTAGACGAAGTTGTGTGTTCTGATGTTCTGAAATAGCCCTCCATCGCACTTGCCTCTATACGTGGCGATCACGGTACCGATAGGTGTAGGAGTATCCCCGGTGTATCCTGAGTAGACGATGACTGTTCTTGCCTGATACTTGTTGTGAACTCGATCAACTACATGGCATGGGATATTTATAGGTTAGTTTTGGAAAGGCCTTGTCATAAACTTCTGGTACCGGCCAATACTCGGTGTAAGTTTTGTGTCGTGTGGGTAAAGCGCGCAACCTCTGTAGAGTTTAGCTAAATTGTTCGAACAACCATGCCCACGATTAAGGGTGAATGTGAGGTGATTCTCTTAGCGTAGTTTTGTTTTACATGTGCTTTCTAAAATTAGTTTGTGGTATGGGAATCGTTGCCAGAGTCGGTCTGTGTGACTGACGGATGACCTAGGTGGTTTGAAATAGGTCTCTGTGACCCAGGATGCCGGATGGCATCATAGAATAGGCTTCCTGAGAGGAAGAGAACGACTATAGGGCATGGACGGCTTAGAAAAGCCAAGGTATAAGGTGTGATGAGCATATTCACGTAGAGATGGGATAACTTATGGATGTGTTTGATAAAATGGAGATAAACTAATAGAGAAAAAGAGGAGAAAATAACTAAGACTAAAATTTTGCTTTTCGTTTGAGTTGTTGCAAAGTAATTTGTGGTCGGAACGAGACGATAAGTCTCCTTCCCAATGGATTTATAAAAACCCCACACTTAAAGTTTGGAAAAATATTTTAAAGGAAAGACTTGCAAAATAAACCTAACCTCCCTTTGAAGTTTGAAAATTCATATTTCTCAATGGCTTGCTGAGTACAAAAGTACTCATTCTTTTATTGTTGTTGTTCTTCTCCCTCTTTCTTAGTACAGGTTGAAGATAGCAAAAGTTAGGGTTTCATTCCTAGATCCAAGCCGCTGCCCGTGGATTGGTGTTCTAGCTACATTAAGTTTCTCTGCTACTGTTTCTCTGATGAGGTTTGCTATCAAGGAATTACCTGAGATTACAACATAAAAGCATAAATTTATTATTAGTATTGTAATGATTCATCATGTTACCACGGGTACCAGTATCATATTTCTTGGGACTGGTAGCGGCATCGTGGTTCCGCAGGGGACGATTCGCTGTTTCTCCAGCGGCGCGCCCTCCTTGGCGCCATCAGTGGTGCTAAGGCAGGGTGTGACACGCAGCAAACCCAATATTTTCATCCTGCAATTTTGTTACATTCATAAATTTGATGATAACATATACTCCTTTTAGTTTAACTTTTTAAGTAAACCTACATGTACGGAACAACAAATAAGATCTACGACCCTCAGGTCTCAATGCAAGCAACAATGTGTTCGAGAGTATGACATACCTATCCAATGCAGCATCCGATCAGTTAACTCGGCAGGGAGGATGGTGCCGGCTTAGGGATTTATACATCAAATTTATTCATTACATAAGCAGAACAGGGGATGAACAGTTTTGTTAGTTTTGTCACTTAGAACATCAAATTCCTTCATTGGATAAGCAAATCAGGATAATGGGAGGAGTTTTGTGTTATCAAATTTCTTCGTTAGAACACCTAGCATGCAAATTTCTGAGCATGAGAATAGAGTTTTGTTCGCAAAATGGTAGAACATTTTCATTCATTAGAGATTGGTTTTGTCAGCAAATTTCTGGCAGTGGGTATTAGTTATACATAGGTCTGTTAGTTTTGTAAGCTACTAAAATGGTTTTGTTATTTTTATCAGCTACCAATAAAACCTTATTTTCTCTGATCTTTCTGTAAATGTTGGGTTCTGCTTTGACTTGTGCCGGAGGAATGCCTTGCTGGTGGATAAGAGCGTCAGGATGCCTGATTCACAAAGACAAGATTTTCCGAACAACTGATGTTTCGTGAGCTATTTCGAGCCTTCTTTTTTATGAACTGACATTGTCAGCGCTTTTTTTTTTTTTTGTTGTCAAGCCTTCTTTTTTCTCTATAGCAACTGATGTTTTCTAGGCTTTTCTGAGCAGAGCAATATACTTTTCTTTTTACGAACTAGAACATTTTGCTGGGCCTTTTTTAGCAGAAACCAGAGACTCCAACTAGAGACAGATTATGTGAGAGTACGTGTGTTTTTTGCTAGGCTTTTTTTAAACGACAAAGAATAAAACGGGCCAAAAGCTTAGACCCAATAATCAGCGCACATGAGGCACGCACAGTGTGCTGTAGGGTGCTGCAGGAGATCTTGACGCGTGGTGCATCTTACAGCTAGAGAATTCGACTGTTATCATAATTTTTTTTCAGCCGTGTGATACATATATAGTCTTTTAATTTTTTTTAGGGAAACATGGCACTACATCATGTATTTGTGTAGCAAATTAACGGTACTACGATTAGTAAATGAATTTGTGTGGCAAAGGTTACTACATCATGTGTTCTCCTTACCCATATGATGCAGATTAGACAATAAAGCTTTTTTGCCTTATACACAATCTCGGTATGTAGCTCCGCTGGATTTTCTTCTTCAATGCAGAGGATCCCAAACCAGTATGAAAGGGTACACTACTACAGTGCACCTCTTGAACAGCTGATCTAGCTACCTTGCCTCGAGCTCCGTCACCGAGACATGGTTAGCCGACGCCGCGGCCGGATCGCCGCCGGATGACGAAGAACACGGCGGCGCGTCGGACGAGTGAACCCAGAACGCGGGCCTAGATGGAGCCCGGAGAGGCGTCGCGTTGCTGCTTTCGAGCATCAGTATGACCGACGACAACATCGGCCGATCAGCCGGATTATCTTGGACACACAGCAGGCCAATGTGCATGCACATCAGCATCTGGTCTCTGTCGTCAGAGCACTGGCTACTGCTGATGTTGCTGACCAGTGATGGATCAAGCAAATCTACAACTGTTCCCATGGTCCAGTGCTGCCAAATCTGCGGTACATGTGATATACAGGTTAGAGAATAGTACCTCCGACTACAAATATAAACATTTCTAGCTTTATACATATACAAATATGAGTAGTTCTGGTTTTCTAGCTTCATACATATACAAATATGAGTAGTTCTGGTTTTATTTATATACAGAAATGTTTATATTTGTAGTCGGAGGTAGCAGTAGAGACTAGAGGCTTTCAAAATATGTGCTCCGTATAAAAAAAAACATATTCCGAAACATAGGAAATTAACAGTGTCTTATGCATCACTCCACAGAATTCCACACGAATATATGCATGTCTTGTGTGGGAAAAGAAGAAAAAAAAATGCAATATCCCTTTCTGTTTTTGGATTTCTTTTTCAGTAGATTTTTTACCTAATGGGTAGATCATAATCCAATTTCATTTTTTTTATAGAATTGATGAGGATGACCCATATTTCTTGTGTTAGAGTTTTTTTCAACCTTTTTGTAACTTTTTGAAGAATGATGTTATAAGTTAGCCGATACAATGAAATGATGACTAACTTTTTCGATTTTGTCAGCCATTGATCAACTCAAATACGCTATATAGGTACACACGATATGTGTTAACAAGGTTCAGCCGAAGCCTGATCCCCGAGGCTCTGATTATAGGCGCTCCTCTCCAATCAACAGAACACACCTAGCCGCTGCGAGTCCATGGCCTCCCACCATCCTCTCCCTGCGCACCTGCGTTATATTGTCATCACCATAGTTACATTGTGGCGCTCCTCACTCTATTTAAAGGGTTGCTGGGTTACAGAGTCTAACGCTAACTTCACCTCTTACCATCTAATACAACTTCAAGTTCAACTGTAACCTAATAGGACTAGTATATTTAACATATATTTTAACAAACTCCACCTTAGCAAATATACGTCACCTAGAAGCAGCAGAATCACCATGACGATCAACCGGTTCTCCAGACTTGGATTATCTTCCTTTGTAGCTTCACTGTGAGCTGTCTAATGAGCCTGCATTAGGCTCGCCACCATCAAAAACAACAGCTATCCCAGTAATAGCTTCCTCCTGAACTCCACTTACAATAGTGTGCCCTTACAACTTGTAAAGATGTGACTCCACCTTCTCGTCAGTCATCATAGTCGTCTTGCTCTTTATGATCTCCACGGTCTTCTTATTCCGGTTAGCGCGGAATATTAACCCTTCTTCATGCAAGGTTCATTTGACTGTACACTTGATATCGTGAGAATATTACTATCGCTATCCAAGTCACTTCAAGTAGTCACCGCATTAGCCTTAGCTGTTTCCTTTTAGTTCTACATTATTTGTGTGTATAGCACGTACTCCGTACGCGCTGTCCATGTCTATGCACGCTCAACGGTCGTAGCCCTCGTGTTCACCATCCACGAACTTGTCGTCCTCAGCTCTGCACATTCGTCGCATCGTGCCACGCTCACCGGCTTCGCCCTTCCGCTGCTGGCCTCCTTGTCGTCGTGATCCGTGATCGCAGTGTGCGTCGGGCACGCTGTTCGTAGCGCTACCCCTCCGATCTCTTGGGTCGCCTTCGGTCACGCCCGGCCCCATCTTCCAGTCACGTCCCGCCATCGCCTATCTGATCACAAAACGAGATTATTACCTCTGCAAAGTCCTCGTTATCGCCATCAATCTCATCGCCACGGTTGATGATCTTTGTAGATGCACAATCCCACCTCATGTATCCTCTTTCGCATGTCTAATAGATCCAATGTTGAAACCATCGGCTCTAATACCACTTGTTATAAAAGTTAGCCGATATAGCGGAACATCGACTAACCTCCCGATCTTGCCAGGCATTGATCAACTCATACATGCCAAATGACGATATAGGAACGCACGATATTTGTTAACGAGGTTCAACCGAAGCCTAATCCCTAAGGCTCTGATTATGGGCACTCCTCCCCAATCAACATAACACATCTAGCCGCTATGAGTCCATGGCCTCACCGCCATTCTCTACCTGCGCACCTGCGCTATATTATCGTCACCATAGTTACATTGTGCCACCACTCTCTATATCTAAAGGGTTGCTGAGCTACAGAGTCTGATACTAACTCCTCTCCTACCACCCAATACAACTCCAAATCGAACTGTAACCTAATAGGACTAGTATATTTGACACCTATTTTAACAAATGATTTGTGGTTTTGGAGCATCAGGAGAAAAGGAGATGAGAATTTTCATAGTTGGCCAACCTATTTTAGGCTAAAATCAAAAAATATTATCAGAGTATGATTATTTCAGTCACAATTGCCTTGCACAGCTCAAAAATATTTCAGGTGAGCTCCAGGGTGTTTTTTTATTCATGTTCCTCCAATCTGATTTGGGTACTTTAGTTAACAAATATATATGTATATGTATGTATATATATAACATATTATGAATTTTTAATCATAGTTCATCATTATTCTTATTAATGAATTAGCATTGTGGAGCTGTGCCCTCAATTTGTTTATCATGCAAGAAATGGTCCAAATTAGCAAAACTGAACTTAAGGGTCCACTTTGCACAAGCTAAATTAAACAGTTGAGGGGCTTAAACAATTTATTTTTGTTCTATGGGATTGATAGCATAATTTATAATAGTTTGAGGGCTTATAATGAGTTTTTTTTTGCATTTTGAAATGATGTTTTGAATATGTGTATTGAGTACTCACAAGGCCCAAGAGGCTGACTGATTGCTCATAGTTGTAGGAGCCCATGCTTCTTCTACCCGTGACGATCTCCAAAACTATAACACCAAAGCTGAACACATCGGACTTGACAGAGTATTGCCCACGCATAGCGTACTCTGGTGCCATGTATCCACTGCAATAAGAAAAATAACGTTGGCTCTTATAAATCAAAGTAATTAAATTTAATAGCGATTATTTATGGAAACTCCCAAACCAATATAAGTTAAATAAAAGTATTTTTTTTCATAATCATCCTACAGGTCTGCTATTATGTCCCTTAGGAGTAGTACATATGTAATTTTCATTTGGGCTTTGTTTGGTTTGTTAAAAAAAAGCATTACGAAATTTTGATAGGGTGACAAACTAACATATTTCATCACTACCCTACCAAATTTTATTGGCAATTTAGGAAACTTCCACTCTTGAAACAACACCAAAATTTGGCAAGCTTTCAAATCAAACATTATACCTCCACATTTCTTACCCTACCGAAATTTGGTAATGTCAAAAGTTGGCTTTACCAAAATTTTGTAAGATGTATTTTCGCTATAAGCACAAAACACGCCCTTGTTTTTGTGAAGAATAAATTTAATTTTGTAGTGTTGTTTATACACATTGGATCGAATTACTAGCTCGACCGCTACTTACTATGTGCCAGCTACATGATTTGTGACAACATGTGATTGATCCCCTCCAAATAACTTCGCCAAGCCAAAATCAGAAATCTTAGTAGATAAATTAGAGTCTAGAAGAATGTTGTTGGCTTTGAGATCACGGTGAATGATTTTCAGACGTGATTCTTCATGCAGGTATTGTAAACCTCGAGCAATTTCACTTATGATCTTGAATCTCCTCTCCCAATTTAATACATAGCTTTTATCTCGATCTGCCAGCCAAACAAACAATTTATGTTAATAGAAGCCATTCGTACCAATTAACTTGAAATGAAATAGAATAGTCTCTAAATTCATACTGAAAAGAATGGTGTCCAAGCTTCTATTGGGCATGTATTCATATACAAGCAACTTCTCCTTTTCCAAGCTAACACCGATTAGTCTCACCAGGTTCCGGTGTTGAAGCTCTCCAACTAAAACTATCTCATTTTCCAACTCGTGGATCCCCTGCTGTGAGGTACGTGAGAGCCTCTTCACTGCTATTACTTGGCCATTTGGAAGGGTTCCCTATCCAAGTCAAATTACTTGTATATAGAACTAGGTATATACATAAGGCTTGAAAAAGTATACATAGAGGAGTAAGTTGGTAACATTAATCCATGATTATTGCTCTTTCAAGTGCAAAAGAAAATTACAACATGTGTTGATACCTTATATTGTTTAATTGGAATATTTATACTACTTTTAATTATAGAAAAAAACATAGGGCCTGTTCACTTCGTTGTCACTTTCAACCCTACCATTTTGACACATTTTGATGTTACCATGGGCCCTTTTGGATTGCAACTAAAATATGCCCTATCAATGTTTTGGTAGCTTGAATAGTACTTATTCTTGGTTCAGATTGAAGCCATTTATTGGTAATGACCATGCTAGATTTGGTATCAATCTAGAACATTCTTCATTATAATTTCACATTTTGACTCTATGTTGGTAGCAAACCAATATGACCAAATGCAATCTTACCTTACCTAAGAATTGGTAGTGCCAAAAGTTGCCTAAGTTTTGGCATTACCAAACAATTGGTAGGGTAGCAATCCAAATGGGCCCCAAATTTTGGTAACATTGAATGTGTTTAGTTTTAAGCCTTACCAAATTTGGCAGAGTTTTTAAGAGTGGAAACTTTCAGAATTACCAAAATTTAGTATGGTAATGATGGTGAGAATGTGTTTGGTTTGTTGCCCTACCAAAATTTGGTAATGCTAAAAATTTGGTAGGGTTGAAAGTGGAAATAAAGTGAACAAGCCCATAGTTACCTTATAAACCACGCCGAAACCACCTTCCCCGAGCTTATTGCATTCATCAAAGTTATTAGTTGCAACTTTCAAAGTTGAGAGATCAAGAATTAGTGACTCCATGATTTGGATGTCCTCCTGATTAATTTGACCTGTTAGGAAAAGAGAAAACCTAGTAAGGGCACCTTCAATGCTCAATGCCCATTATAGTCTTGACTCTTGAGAAGGGTCTACTATATGCAACTAATTTTTCTCCCCAATGCATAATTAAAGCCGCCTCATGGCCTTAAGGTGGTTCCAATGCCAATTAAAAAACAAATGCAGTACCAAAAATATGACATTCTTATTCTGTTGTTGTATGCTCTCAACTATGTTCAATTTGCTCACATAAGCTAGCCTTTCACCACAACCATGTTTGTCAAACCCTACATTCCACGGTTAGGTTGTGCCCGGCTCAGCGAAAAAACCAAAAGCTCAATCATTCACAATCTCATATGCCTATTTGGAAGCAACTGCTGGAGGGGTTGCCAGTGAGACGTCAATCAGTAAGCATCCCAAGACCAGGGGCGAAGCCAGCCGAAAATATCACCGGGGTCAGCTCCTTTGCATAGCACGGTAAACAATGAATCAAAACAATGTTTAACAAGAGGATTTCTGAATTTCATCAGGGTCGGCTGACCCCAATGAATAGGGCTAACTCTGCCCCTGCCCAAGACCCTACAACAATCTTAATGTAGTTTGTCGATATCCATTTTCAACAACACTGTAAGACTATCAACTTCGTTGACACCGGCACACAATCTGTTGTACTTTCTCAAAAAAATGTCATCCTTTGCATGTAATTGTACAACTTCTGTACTCTATTGTTCTTCAATGAATGAATACAAAAAAAATGATCTAATATACAAGATACCCATTCTATTGCTAGATTATCCTCTCTCTGGCTTTAGATTGTTTGAAACTAGTATGATTCACTCATTCATCTTAAACACATGTACAATCTGACAAATAAATAAATAACTATATTCCATTAGCATAAATATTGTATTAATGAAAGGATACTGATCAGTAGGGATGCATGCTTAGGTACTCCTATTTGTTTGTACTTTTTACAACATAAGAATTGAAAGAAATCATCTTTTTAAGGAAACTTGAAAGAAATCTTGAGATAAAGGTTATTTTTTGTGATGGGATTATGCTTGATATTGATACCTTGAAGCCATAAACTTAGCTGGAACAATACAAAAATGTCAAAGCCTAGTGGAATTACATTGCAATGATGTTCCTGCCAGTTGTCTCCTCCTCTTCATGTAAAAGCACAGGGCAGCAAGTAGTAATATTGTACCAGTTATTGGTATTGTGATCTTGAAAGTAATACCAATTCTTGACACTCCTGTTAGATTAAATATGTTTTAACTGCAAAATAATTAGGTATATGGAAATTTAACATAAAAATGAATGCATGAAACTTACTTTTTCTACGAGATATCCTTTGGAGTCACTAAGTTTAACATGGGCGTAACATGCTCCCCTAGTATGCCAAATATGTTATTATTTAGGAGTTGAGTAAAGTCCATTTTTTGCTCTTAAACTTTGCTCGAAGTTCATTTTTCACCTTGAACTATAAAACCGTTATTTTTCAACCGCCAACTTTCATAACTGAATAAATAACACCCTAAACCATGTTTCAAGGTGGTTTTGATCTATACATGATAGTGGCTTTTCACTACATGAACTTTAACTGGAGTATGCACTAGAAAAATCACCTCCATTTCAAACAAAACCACCAAAAAATACTTTTGAAGTTTTTGTTTGCCTGGTTTTTAAAGTTGGGTGTGAAAAATAATCGGTTTTGTAGTTCAGAGTGAAAAATGGATTTTGAGCAAAGTTCAGGGCTAAAAGTGGACTTTACCCTTAGGAGTCTTTGGGTTTATAAAAATGAAAAATCGTCCATTTAGATACACATACCACGGAAACTCTTTGATACTCTTCACGCTGTAAATAATGTCATTTCTTTTCGTAAAAAAATAGTGCAGTTCCTTTTTATACCACTTAATTAATGTTTTTCTCAATATTCTTTATTTTTTGAGCAAATTTCTAGATTTTTCTATTCTTGTCAAATAAAAAAGCTGTTGTTCATGAGCTCAACTCTTTATCTACTATTTGACCCCTGTATCCCATCCTCAATTAACATCTGATTTTCCAAATACTCACAAGACGAGCACCATGTTTTTCCTCCCACACTGCTTCAAGCTCGCGATTCGACTTTAATCGTTATGGATTGGTACAAAACCAAGAACAGTTGATTCTCTAAGTCCCCAAACTCCCTCTCATCGACGAATATTGCTGCCCATCAGTGTCCCCTTGAGATCAACTCCAATGGATGTCACCCCTTGTGCTTGCGCATCTAATCCATCAAGCAACCTAAGCTCATGGTAATCTTTCATATTTCTACTCAGATATGCACAGTACTTTGCTTTAGCATGCGGAGAGGGATGGATTTGTCATGTCCTTCGCTACTTTACTTTACTGTTTCTTGAGATGAATATCTGTCCCATCCATTTTATTTTGACGTCATGCTTGAACAGTCAGGCTGTGTGCATCTAGAGCAAAGGCTGGAAATATAACGCTTTTCTATTATCCAAAAAAATGATATGCACCCTACTTGCATGATTCCATGTATTTGCAAAATGATTCAGAATTTGAATGGTTTGCTTCTATAAAGCAAAACTGAAACAAAGACCAAGAATAACCATGACCAAAAGGAGAAGACAAGTGGTAGTTGGCTACTGCAAAATAGTGGAGCTAGCAAAGAGCTAGAAAGTTGTTTTGTTCCATGTTGATGCAAACCGTAAGCATTTGCTAAAAGCTTAAAGTAGAGAAAAGGGCACTAGTAACAAATATACATGATGCAAAGTGCTATTTACTTTAAAAAACGTAAACTCACCACGGTTGGATACTTGCTTGAGAGCCACTCCTGGAGGCATAGCAGGCGGCACAGTAACATTACCTGTCAATAGAGCAACCGAACAATCAGTAACGTAAATAAGAAACAACAGAGTTTACAAACAAGGGAAATGTATAGTTGTGATATGCATCAACGAAATAAGAATAAATAAGAAAGGGTGCACAAATTATGTGATAAAATCTCCATATGAAAGAAGCCAAGGTTTTGAATGCCTCGGGACAAATTATTAGAAAAGCAAAATTTCAAATGACATCCTTTTATGACTCAATGGAGTAGAAATATATGAATAAAGAGTTATGAAAATTTTGCAGTTAAAAACTAATTTTACCGTGGATTTTAATATATCTAACGAACAAGTAATTTAAGAATTATATACATTTTTTTATTCATCCTACTTGACTGAGAGTGAGCAGCCTCAAGACCACTTGATTTGTTTTGCTTGTCCCTAGTTTTTCTTTTCCTTTTGTTGTATGCATTTGTCGGTGGATAGAAATCAAGGGTGGAGGTCTGGACAGGCCCCTTGAGGTTTGGCTGGAGATGCAGTTCCTTGGCTTGCTCAAAAGGTGAAAAAAGATAGACACAGGGGACTTAGACAGGATTGGGGCATACGATGGCATAATATTCTACTCCTATGTATTATGCGTTATGTTTGGTGTCTTGTTGTGAATGAATTAGAGTTCAGTCCTCTCCCCTCATGGCCTTGGATTTACACTTATAGAACACAGATGGTACCACAGTGATCGAAGCGAAGGGATGGGCGTGAAAACTTACCTCTAAAATTACCAAGTTACATCTAAGTTATGGTAGGGTATAAGATAGGCATGCCCTACCGGGCATGCTGCACAATGCCGGTCACCCTCCTACAATGGGCCTTGCACTTTTCCAAGCTAGACCCTTAGAAAGCAAATCTAGGTGGAGGTCGTGGCCGCCTGCCACATGCCCAGGACACCACCCATTCTCACATGGGAGCACTTTGGTGGAGAAAACCTTGGTCATCATTACTGTTTCACGATCCCATTTATCGATGCCTAGACAGAGTAGGCAAAAAGTGAGAAGAGCAGGCAAGCCGTCGGGGATCAAGCTGGTAGTCTAACAGCCCACGCCTCTTGACAGCCTGCACAGGACTTTGATTGATAGTCGACAGGTGACATGGCCTGACCTATCTACCACGCCGCACGTCATGGCTAGTAAATATCTTTCACATCGCCCCTCCTTGGAGGGGCGTGCGAAGGACAAAGCATGATTGCACACCTTGCCTCAGTGCATAAAATGCACCGATAGCCATTTGGCCCCCGAGCTTTACCCTATAGGCCCACGTGGGTCGCGGGTGCTCAGGGGTGCCACTCGGCCCCCGAGCACTACCCGGCAGGCCTACGTGGACCACGGGCACTCGGGGGCACCTTCTGGCCCCCGAGTACCATCCTACATGCCCACATAGGCCGCGAGTGCTCGGGGGCATCCTTCTCGGGATCGTCTGCCAGGAGCAGTACTGGACAAGGGCTTGGCTTGAGCTCCCAAGCAGCCTTCTCGGGGCCTTGAAATGTACTTATCTGATCGATGGCCGCTCGAGCGTCGTCGTGGCTCCATGCTCTTCTTATTCTCTAGCTTCTTCCTGAGCACAGGAAGGTGCACGGCCCCCGAGGTGGGCTCATGTCGTCCCCCATGCTCAGGGAACAGGTGATGTGGCACTGGGCTGTCTTGCGCCCGCAACGCGGAGACACGATCCTATTCGAGCCCAACCAGGACTGCTCGGATTCGTATCCTAACTTTCCTCCCTAGTTCAACTTGGATAAAAAGGCACTCGAGGGTATAAATACAAGACCCCACATAAAGGGGAGAAACAAGCCAACATAAGCCACATATGCCCGATCTCATCTAGTGTACGTTGGAGGAGTCCGACGACAACTAGCCGCCGACCACCATACCTGAACCTTACAGCGACATACTGACAGACTAGATTAGGGTTTCTCTTTCTATATTTTGTACTCATGAGATTGATATAGTGGAAAGTACTGACCTTCTGGCTAAATAAGAGTAGAGCTATTATCTCTAAAACACCAAAACATGTATAAAAATCTATGTCTTTTTACATCTTTGTTAACATCTTTATATTAGGCCTACCCTATGTCCTTAAATATACCGTATATACACGAATACTTCGGTCGAGTACCAATCCATCAACTATAAAAATTATATATTAAGCTCCCTTTCTCGTCTAAGCGCAGAACAGGCAAAAAGGAACAAATCATATGGTTCAGCCCCAAAAACCATATGGATGTTGTTCTTTCGCAAATCCGGAACATTTCCAAAAAGGATAACTTAAAACACAAACAAGAGTAAAATTAATACACCGTATGTACTACAGCTTGCTAGGTGTATACAATTAAGTTACTCATCTTAGAAATTACTTATTTATGAGTCATATATATATATATATATATATCTTAATTTTAGGGTGCAAAATCTCATTAAACATATGTCACTGGATGCCATGTTGGTTTCGTAAACATGAACATGCACAATCCACATGTACGTACCCAGCGGTGTAATATATTTTTTTTAACAAGGACCTCAAATGCAGCAACACGCAGGAAAAATACGGGAGCTAAATTGTATGTGTAATTATTGATTGTTTAACCGCCTATGCTTATCGTGGAAATGTGACTCACGAGCATGTCATGTTAGGTCAATATGTTGTCATGTTGAAATTGCTAAATGGGATAAGATCCATGTGAAGAATAATTTCTAGAAAAATTTTAAAGGCCCACCTCATGGGGAGTGGCATGGAGAGTTTTAGTACCACCTTGCTAGTTCTAGGAGAGGAAGACCTTTTTATAAGGGTAAGCTCTCTCCTAGCCACTTGAGACATGCATAGTGAAGAGAAGTGACCTCTTTTTGCACTTTTATTTTGCTGCAAATTTAGAGTCCGGATAGGATACGCGCAGCCTATCCGGTTCGGTTACGAGATAGAGATTGTGCGGGCGTCCTGATCACGCGTCCTAATATCTCTATAAATACCGAGCTGCTGTCTCCACGCAACATATGTGAAAACAGTATAGGGCTTGCCATCTCTTCTGTTCTGAGCCGTCGTTCGTCGTCTACTCCGTCCCGATCTTCGGCGTGCACCGGCGGATTGGAAGAGCAGGTCTCCGGAACCCTCGTCTTCCAAGTCATCAAATGGACGTTAAGACAGCTTTTTTTAATGGAGAGCTGGATGAGGAAATTTATATGGAGCAACCGGATGGATTTGTGGTAGAAGGTCAAGAAGTCAACGTACTAAAGTTGTTAAAATCTTTGTATGGTTTGAAACAAGCTCCTAAGCAGTGGCATGAGAAATTTGATAGAACACTAACTTCTGCGGGCTATGCAGTCAACGAGGCAGATAAGTGTGTATACTATCGCTATGGTGAGGGTGAGAGAATTATTCTGTGCTTATATGTTGATGACATACTAATCTTTGGGACAAATCTTGAGGTGATTAATGAGGTTAAATCATTCTTGTCTCAAAATTTTGATATGAAAGATCTGAGAATAGCTGATGTTATCTTAAATATTAAGCTAATTAGAGGTGATGATGGGATTACACTCTTGCAATCTCATTATGTGGAAAAAGTCTTGAGCCGCTTTGGCTATATTGATAGCAAGCCTTCTCCAACTCCTTATGATTCTAGTCTTTTGCTTCGCAAAAACAAAAGAATTATTAGGAATCAGCTAGAGTACTCCTAGATAATTAGCTCACTTATGTATCTAGCCAGTGCAACTAGGCCAGACATCTCCTTTGCTGTGAGCAAATTGAACCGGTTTACCTCTAATCCGGGAGATGATCATTGGCGCGCACTTGAGCGAGTTATGCGCTATCTGAAGGGTACTATAAATCTTGGACTTCACTATACTGGGTACCCGTCGGTATTGGAGGGATATAGTGATTCTAACTGGATCTCTGATGTTGATGAGATCAAAGCCACTAGTGGATATGTTTTTACACTAGGTGGTGGTGCTGTTTCATGGAGATCGTGCAAACAGACCATTTTGACGAGAGCAACCATGGAAGCAGAGCTTACTGCACTAGATACTGCTACTGTTAAAGCAGAATGGCTGCGTGATCTATTAATGGATTTGCCTGTGGTTGAAAAACCTGTGCCGGCTATCCATATGAACTGTGACAATCAAACTGTCATTGCTAAGGTAAATAGTTCTAAGGATAACATGAAATCGTCTAGGCATGTGAAGAGACGATTAAAATCTGTCAGAAAATTGAGAAATTCCGGAATTATAAGTTTGGATTATGTCCAAACAGCTAGCAACCTGGCAGATCCCTTTACGAAGGGACTATCACGAAATGTGATAGATAATACATCGAGGGAGATGGGTATGAGACCCATGTGAGTTACACTATGGTGGTAACCTAACCTATGTGATCGGCGATCCCGTGAATTAGGACCTGAGAAGAACAAGTCATTAGTTAACGGGAGGAGAGTACCTTTAACTGTTTCTAAGTGAAGATGCATATACTCTCATAAACTGTAAGGCAGGTTGGCTGTTGCCTTAATGTGTTTTGTTGGCTTTAAATAGCGAAGATGCTGTTCTATAGAGTATTCTTGAAAGGACACATCTATATGAGCTCGACCGTTGGTCGCGGTCTATGGAGATTTTGGGTGAATATCTTAGAAAGCTCATGAAAGACCAAGGAGTATGACTTATAAGCTCCAACCGAGGAGTAGGCTACTGATGGCCTAGTATCAGTCAAGGTTTTAAGTGAAACTTGCTTGCACAAAACTTGCAATTCAAGGCGTAGTCCATTGTTTAAATTGTGAGTAAGTGTTACTTGGAGTTCTAGATGGATGTTCAATCTTAACCGGTCTTCATCGAAACACTGGTATATAAACAGTACTTTGGAGAAATGGCAAATCTCTTTGGGACTTTGAGATTTGGTGGGGGATTGTTGAAATTGCTAAATGGGCTAAGGCCCATGTGGCGAATAATTCCTAGAAAAATCTCAAAGGCGCACCTCATGAAGAGTGGCATAGGAAGTTTTAGTACCACCTTTCTAGTTCTAGGAGAGGGAGACCTCCTTATAAGGGTGAGCTCTCCTAGCCACTTGAGACATGCATAGTAGAGAGAAGTGGACGAACACACGCGCGCGCTCGCTCGCCTCGCCACGCGGCGCGCGTACGCAACATGCGCGTGAATGGTCTGCCAAAATTGGCTTCTCAAGCTTGCGCAGATGTAACTTCTTTTTGCAGTTTTTATTTTGCTACAAATTTAGAGTCCGGATAGGATACGCGCAGCCTATCCGGTTCGGTTACGAGATAGAGATTGTGCGGGCGTCCTGATCACGTGTCCTAATATCTCTATAAATACCGAGCTGCTGTTTCCACGCAGCATATGCGAAAACAGTATAGGGCTTGCCATCTCTTCTGTTCTGAGCCGTCATTCGTCGTCTACTCCGTCCCGATCTTCGAGGTACACCGGCGGATTAGGAGAGCAGGTCTCCGGAACTCTCGCCTTCGACGTCCTGCACTGGGAGAGGGCAAATAAGGTTTTTAGAAAGCGCTACGCGCGACTGCTCGCTGTGCACCTATCACGTCTCGTCTTCCTTCACGTTCGGGCGCTGCGCGTCATCGTCATCACCCGGTGCCGCGCGTCGTTCGTGCGGTACGCACCGCGCCCGTGTCTGCTCCAGAACAGCCCCCACAATAGGGCTGTAGGTACGCGTCCACTATGTCTCCTGTGTTTGATCTATTTATGTTAATTGCTGTCATATACATGTTTAGATTAGATTACATGATTCTGTTTACTTATGTTATTAATGTCATGATTTATTTATAGAATAAATTAAATCTACATGTGCTTATATTTTCAATATGTCCAACTTTGATAGCTAACTACCCATACAGTACATATTACAAGTATATATGTAACTAACGAGATTTACACCCTTGTGGTATGAATAGCTTGTGTGAACAATTTTTAAGATAGCTAATTAAGGATTTATGGTATACCGGCCGGTGTATTTTACCTCACAAACATTATACGGTAGCGAGTACTTACCGCCAGAGTAGCTCTGATCCGTTGCAGCGGAGGTAGCGACTGCAACATCGGGCCACCCATTGAGCAGCATGGCTGCCCCGCCGTAGAAAGAGTAGGTCTCGTACCGGAACCCGCACCTCACGCTCATACGCCACCCACCTTGCCGGCCGACGAACTCCTCCATCGTCATGTCCACGAGGGCCTCGAGGCAGTCCCAGCAGTCACCACCCGCCATGTCCGGCGTGCACTGCGCCAGCGAGTAGAGCGTCACGCCGTGGCCGTCGACGCGGCCGGTGGCGTACCTCACCGACGTATTGTGCGCCGCCCATCGCGCCGTGTCCTCCAGCGACGCGCGCACGAATCTCCTGATGGAGTTGACGCCATGCACGTCGCCCTTCGGATTCCAGCCGGGGAAGGAGGGCTCGGCGAAGGTCGGCGTGCCCGCGCCGGCGAGCACAGCTGCAACATCACCGCCGCTAGCCGTGAACGCCTCCATGGAGGCGTAGTCGTCGGAGTAGCTGAGGTGGCAGACGTCGCGGTAGACGGTCGCCTCTCTGTTAGACGGGCACAGCGTGCGCACATCCTGGGACGCGGCGCTCAGGCACACCGAGACAATCGGTGCTATCAGCGTCGCCGCGGCAGAGAGCGACGGCGTGGACGGCGTCGGATCCGGTCCCGCTGGTCCAGTTGCCGAAGTAAGGGCAGGAAGTCGATGCAGTGGAATCGGGCAACCAGTTGAGCAGCATGTTTCAGATTGTGGCGTAGGCATCCCCGGCCGTGTACGTGTAGTTGTTGTAACCACATACCTGCCCCAGCAGGTCGCCGGCGGCGAAGGGCGGCAGGACAAGGCCGCCGGCGACGAAGACGACAACGATAGTGGCGCAGGAGTAGACTTGGTTTGTCATGAGCCAGATGATTAATCAGGTAAACGTGCGCGCCGGGGGGGGGTTTACGAACGTATATGAACGTGCTTAATTGTACGCCATCTCTCACCGCGTCGAAGTGGAAGAGAGACTTGGCTGTTCTAAACGGCTTAGAGCATCTCCAACAGGGACCCTAAATAGGGTCCCTATTCTATTTTTTGAAGTCAGACAAAAAACTGAAGTCCAACAGGCCAACTCAAGTCCTAGTTTATGGAGGCCCCGAAATCTTCCTCCTCAGCCCCATCTCCCACGGGTACGTAGGGAGCTCCCTACTCTACGGTTGGAAGTTTTTTCACTCGCGCGAAACAATTTTTCTCACCCGTCCTCTGTATGCGCCCGGCCTTCTACCCTCCATCTGCGGCCTCAATCCGAGCCGCCGGCGTCGCCGGATCGACTCCTCCGCGCGGCCGTGCTCCACCTCTCCGCGACGCTCCGACGCCGAGCGCGCCGCTCCTGCTCCGCCTCGCCGACGCCGAGCTGCTTTCTCCCGCCTCGCCGACGTCCTTCCTCCGAGCCCGCGAGCGCGGCGTCCTGCTCCGCCTTGCGATGCCGATGTCTCGCGCGGCCGCCGTCCTGCTCCGCCTCGCGACGCGAGCTGCTCCGCCTCGCCGACGCCGTGTTCCGAGTGCGAGCGCGCGTCCTGCTCCGCCTCGCCGATGCCGAGCGCGGCCACCGTCCTCCTCCGCCTCGCGCTTGAGCGCGGCCGCCGTCCTGCTCCGCCTCGCCGACGCCGAGCTGCTCAGCGTCGCCGACGCCTCCGAGCGCCGAGCGCGGCGTCCTGCTCCGCCTCGCCGACGCCTCCGACGCCGAGCGCCGCCGCCGTCCTGCTCCGCCTCTCCGACGCCGAGCTGCTCCGCCTCGCCGACGCCTCCGAGCGCCGAGCGCGCCGTCCTGCTCCGCCTTGCCGATGCCGAGCGCGGCCGCCGTCCTGCTCCGCCTCGCCGACACCTCCGAGTGCCGAGCGCGGCGTCCTGCTCCGCCTCGCCGATGCCGGCGCCGGCCACCGTCCTGCTCCGCCTCGCGCCGAGCACGCGACGCCTCCGACGTCGTCCTGCTCCGCCTCGCCGACGCCTCCGAAGAATATGAAGAATATACAATTATATAATATGAGAGATGTAATATGAAGAATATATATATAGATTATATTGAAATATAAGAGAAAAAGAAATAGGGACTCAGATTTAGAGACCCTTGTTGGAGTTGGGTGTCACAAACAGAGCCCCAGAAAATAGAATGAGTCCCTACTCAGAAAGTAGGGACTCTGTTTTTGGGGCTACTGTTGGAGATGCTCTTATGAGTTTAACTTCTTTTCTGTTTTTTTCGTAACTACTGTTTTTTTATAAAAATTTTTATATACAAACTTCTTAAAAAATCATATTAATTTATTTTTTAAGTTTAAAATAATTAATACTTAATTAATTATATGCTAATGACTTATCTTATTTTACGTGTCGAAATAAGCTAAGTCATTTATACACTTTAGAACGAACCCATATTTACTAACAATATTAATTGCTTTACTTGACTAGTTGCTATTGGATGACTTTGACGACCTAACGAACACGGCGCTAATGGAGAAATGGTGCTGAAAAGTGCAACAGACAATGTATTGCACCGTGTTGACGTGTGCAAATGTTGATCTTGTGTCCCATAACATCGCTAGCTAGCTGCCGTCCTAAAGTAAGTTCATATTTTACCTGTCTTACATATAGCAATATAAAATTACTTAAAAGACTATAACACTCTCTACTTTATTAAACTTAAGTATATTTGTTTTCTACTTTAACAAATTCTAATATATTTGTCTTCTATTTTAACAAACCCCAATATATTAATTGCTTTAAAAATAAAATCTTTATATAACAAATGAGATTTATAAAAGATGAATTTATTCTAAGACGGAGGGAGTATAATCTCCATAAGAGCAGTTTTACTGTAGGTTCACGCGCACTTACGGTGTTTGCTACGTGCGTCATTGGCAAATCACATGGATTATTTTTCATTTATGAAAATAACTTATTAACTCTTGAGTTTGTCCAATTTTCGTTCCTTAATTTGAATACCGGATACATATCGTCCCTTCTACGAAGTTAAGTTGTATTTGCATGCCTACATGGACAGATGAGGTGGACATTATGTCCTAGTCAGCTAGCCCACATCCTTAGGCTGTGTTCGGCACTCTAGCAGCTTATTTTCCCACGCGCACGCTTCCCAAAACGATAAACGGTGTGTTTTTTATAAAAATTTTCTATATGAAAGTAGCTCTAAAAAAGCAAATAGATCTATTTTTCAATTTTTTAATAGTAAATACTTAATTAATCACGCGCTAATAACGTTTTTCGTTTTACGTATGACTTATTTAAGCCACCTAATAAGCACTTAAGAACACATCCTTCGTATTCACACACTCTATCTCACTCATCTGCGCCCTGCTGGTGGAGCCCCTTCTGGCGAGATGTGTGGTGCGGAGGAGGACAGAGTCTGGACAGCAGCATATATAGGATCGCTCGCCCTCTGATACGCTGCCGGTATCGAAGGGATGGATTGATGGAGAAAGGGGCTGATGTATAGGGCCCGCTTGATGACGTGTGGGATTACTCAGCAAAATCAGCGATGCGGTTGCCAGGTCACTCCAAACCATTCGCAAAACCAGGGTAGGGACATATTATCGGTTTTGAAGTTAGAGGAACTAAAATTAGACTAACCAAAGAGTTAACGAACTAAAAGTAATCCCCTCCTCCCCCAAAATTTAAAGTAAATTTCACATAATTTTTTATTAAACTATCGTAAAACTATAAATTTAACGTTAAATTTACCATAAAACTACAGATTTACGGCCAACTATCATAAAATTATAGATTTAATATTGAAATTAACACAAAACTACAGATTTTAGAGTTCAGCACTATCGTTATGTTGGAGCTATAAACATTATAGTTTTTGATAAATTAACTACTTAATATAATATCTTAAATCTGTGGTTTTATAATAGTTTTATCAAAGTATAAAAATTATTCTAAAATTTAAGATCTTCGTATGGCTAGCTGACCAGAATCGCCTCTGCACATCTGATTGATTGGTGGCGAGAGGCCAGATGGCAGTATGGCACCTGCCCGCTGTGCCGCGCCTCCCCGGAACACAGCGTTGCACTTGTTTGCCAAATGCAGGCTATCGAGTAGAATATAGATAACCGTATGACACATGGTGTTCTGTTTCTGCTTCTCGCTTCTTTGTGTTAAGAGAATTGGTTTTTAGTGAATGTTCTGTTAATCCTCTAGATGATTACATTATTGTAGTATATATTTATACTATATAATAGGGTGTTTTTTGGCAAGAGTTATATCTCTTCAGGAGAGGACATGTACCTTCGTGTAGGCCATTTTTAGGGAGAATTTGATCACATATTTATTGTGTTGTAACACTTTCTCTTGATTAATTATCATCTGGTAATTATCCTTGAATCATTACTTGAAAAAACTCCTCGAAAAACCCTAGGAAAAATTTAAGGAGAAACCCATTATATAGATATACCATTAAAACTCCTTTAAAACCCAATGAGAAATGTAAGGAAAAAATAATATGACATATATATGAAATCTTCCTGAGAAAATCTTTGTAGAAGAAAAACTCATGAAGAATTTTGGATGATTATAGCCATTGGGTCATAATCTAGTATAACTTCCCCTAAAAACTTATAGAAAAATATGAAAAGTTATTATATATCATTAATATCTCCTTAAAAACCCTGTGGAGAAAATAGCGATATGATATATTTATTTATTTACGTTGTTATATTGCCTCATTAAAAACATCTATTAAAAAGGAAAAAAGAGTGCAATATTTGTTTTGGACAGATTTAATCTAGGAGATTTACTCCCCCTAACTCTTGCAAATCACTGAATCATCGCATACTAATTTCTTGAATACATTTTTGAAAAATGGAAGTTGGTAAGGACTTAGTAAATAAGTCTGTGAGATTATCGCATGATTTAGTTTGCAAGATACTAATTTTCTTATTTTCTTGTAATTGATGTGGAAAAATAGTTTTGGGGCAATATGCTTGGTGATATTGCTCTTTATGTAACATGTCTGTATTTAAACAACATAAGCAACATTATCTTCATAGATAATGGTAGGTGATTCAATAAAACCAATAACACATGATTGTTGGATGTGGTTAATCATTCTGCGAAGCCATACACATTCACGTGATACTTTGTATAAGGCAATTATCTCAGAATGATTAGTGGATGTAGTCACTAGAGTTTATTTAGAAGATTTCCATGAGATGGCTGTTCCACTATGTAAGAATACAAAGCCGGTTTATGATCTGGCATTGTGGGGATCTGACAGGTAGCCAGCATCAACATATTCTATGAGATCCATGTTTTTGTTTTTATTAAAAAATAAACCGAGATCTTGGGTGTCTTGGAGATATCGAAGGATGTTTTTCACTCCCGCCCAATAGTGTTTAGTTAGAGCTGCGCTATGTCTAGCTAGTAGATTTACCATAAATGCAATATATGGCCGGGTGTAATTTACAAGGTACATTAGTGCTCCAATTGTACTGAGATATAGAACCTCGGGTCCCAGTATCTCTTCACCTTCATCTCGAGATCTAAAAGGATCTTTCTCCCTGTTAAGAGATCGAACAACTATTGAAGTTTTCGATGGATATGACTTGTCCATATTAAATTTCTCCAATATTTTCTAGTCGTAGGCGGCTTGATGTATAAGTATGCCTTTTGGAAGATGCTCAAGTTGAATACTTAAGCAAAATTTAGTTTTATCCGAATTCTTCATCTCAAACTCCGTCATTAGATGATTACGTGACTCATTTATATCTTGTGCGTTGCCAATGATATTTAGATCATCAACATACATTGAGATTATACAGAATCCTGTTGAGAACTTCTTGATGAATACACATGAGCAATCATCATTGTTGGAGTACCTGTTTTTTTAAAAGAAACTCACTTAGTTGGTTGTACCATATTCTTCCTGACAGCTTCAAGCCATGTAATGACTTGTTAAGCTTTAGACAATATATATTACGATTTGCGTTTGGATTTGGAATTTGGATTCCATCGGGAACCTTCATGTATATGTCCGAATCAAGTGACCCATAAAGATATGCGGTCACTACATCCATCAACTGCAAAGATATATGATTTTGTACTGCCAGATATATTATATATCGGAAAGTAATTCCACTCATCACTGGAGAATATATTTCATTGAAATCAATGCCGGGTTTTTGCGTGAACCCTTGTGCTGCAAGCCTTGCTTTATATCTCACCATATCATTATTTTCGTTCTGTTTTTGGATAAAAACCCATTTGAATCCGACAGGGAATGTTTTGGGAGGTGCTGGTATCACTTTTGTGAATACCTCTCTTTTCATAAGCGAGGCAATTTCCGCTTGGATTGCTTCCTTCCATTGATTCCAGTCCGAGCGCTTTCTACACTCTACCATGGTCTTAGGATCTAGATCGTTTTGAAGGTTGCTTGCAATCACTGCAAAAAAAATAGTTGTCGACAATTGTAGTCTTTCTATCATATGATTCTCCAGAATCAATATAATTTGTGAAAATTTTATAGACCCTTGTTGACTCATTGTTATTTCCCAAAACATTTGAGTCAAGGTTTTCCGATGTCCCAACATCAGTAATAGAGTGCACTGTTGATCTGGGTTCATGAATCCTAAGTCTTTCATGAACTTAACGTTGATCTGCATTTACTGTGTCAGAAGATTTATTCTTCTATTTTCTTTGTCGCTTGCAAGAAGCTGTATCCGCCTTAGGAGCCGCACTTCTCCCCTCTTATTTTGAACTAGGAGTTGAGTAGTTCTCGATAGTATCTCCACTCTTTCTGGCACGTTTATGGCAGGATTATAGAATTTTGTGACACCTCTGTAATCAGCAAATGCATCTGGCAGGTTATTTGCAATGTTTTGCAAATAAATAATCTTCTGAACTTGAAGTTCAGTTTCTTGAGTACGTGGATCTAATGCTAAAATGTCTTGAGCATTCCAATCAATTTCCGGGCATTCTTTTTGGTACTTGAAATCTCTCCCTAATATAGAATTATTGTCATGATTAATATTTTGTGATAAACAATTGGCTTTATAAATAACTTATTTAAATGAACTTTGGATTGAAAATATATGTGGATGTTGGCGTGAGTGTGTGACTAATATGGGTCAGGTTGCGATATCTGTGCCCAGAAATGGTTGTTTTATCTATTTGTGTGTAGGTGACTTGAGGTCTAACCTTGGTCAATGGTGAGGATCGGGACTACGCTCAGGAAGGAGCGGAGGTCTAGCACGGTCGGGATGCCATGTGACAAGATTAGACTAAAGTCAGTTTATCTTGTAGTCAGGTTATTTGCAATGTTATTTGCATCTGGTAGGTTATTTGCAATGTTTTGCAAATAAATAATCTTCTGAACTTGAAGTTCAGTTTCTTGAGTACGTGGATCTAATGCTAAAATGTCTTGAGCATTCCAATCAATTTCCGGGCATTCTTTTTGGTACTTGAAATCTCTCCCTAATATAGAATTATTGTCATGATTAATATTTTGTGATAAACAATTGGCTTTATAAATAACTTATTTAAATGAACTTTGGATTGAAAATATATGTGGATGTTGGCGTGAGTGTGTGACTAATATGGGTCAGGTTGCGATATCTGTGCCCAGAAATGGTTGTTTTATCTATTTGTGTGTAGGTGACTTGAGGTCTAACCTTGGTCAATGGTGAGGATCGGGACTACGCTCAGGAAGGAGCGGAGGTCTAGCACGGTCGGGATGCCATGTGACAAGATTAGACTAAAGTCAGTTTATCTTGTAGTCAACATCAGTCAACGGTGGGATCGGGACAAAACTCAGGGAGGAGTCGAGGTCCAGAACGGTTAAGGATACCGGGTGACGAGATTGGACACAAGGTGGCACACGGTGGCTGGACACCGTGTGGGAGGTATTCGTAACGGGCTTCACAAGTCGTGTGTGCAAGCGCTGAAAAAATCACGGAGAAATTCGGAGAAAAGAAAATAGGAGAGAGACTGCTACAGTACTCGGGTTATTGGTGCAGTATCGGATCGGGTTGCTACAGTACTACAGTACTCAGACTCGGTGGAACAGTACACAAACCTGTTGCTACAATAACGGGCGCTGGTACAGCAGTCCTATTGGATGCTACAGTAGCCCGCTGGGTTGTCTAATTTTGGTAAATTGTGATTGTTTAGGAATTTAAGGGTTTGAGTCCTAGTGGGACTAGGAATTCTACTTCTATTTTGTGTAGGAGGCTTTAGGTATAAATAGATGAGGGGTTGAGACTCTAGAGATATAACGTTGGGAAGAGAGGAAAGCTAGGGTTTAGTCTTGAGAGAGAAAGAAGTGCTTTGTATGCACTTTGTAAATACATCTTGATGCAATAAAGAGAATAATTCTTCAAGATTTGCATTGTCGTTCGGTAGTTTCGACAAGATCGTTTTTAGTTCCGGGAGATAATTGGCGGTCAGACCGGTAGCAAGGACACGGTTAGATCGGCGGCGTCTTCCAGAAAGGTTAGAGATCTTGATTGAAGTAAAATTAACTTCATTGGTTTAGAGGTAACTTTTTATTCCGTAAAAAGTTTGGTTTTTGGTAATCCTACCATTCACCCTCCTCTGATAGGCTTAATTCTTGTGTTTGATCCTACACCTAATACTGGGAAATGTTTTTCATTGAAAATATAGTCAGCCTATCGGGCTATAAATAGGTCCCTTGTAAGAGACTCAAGGTATTTTATGATTGACGGAAATTTATAGATTTATATCCCACATAGATACCGAGTTTCCTGTGTGGGCCCATAGTAGTACGCTGCGGTGGTGAGATCGGTACGTATGTAGCGCAACCGAACTTCCGCAGATGGGAAATATCTGGTGGATTTCCACGTACTTGTTGTAGGGGGATTTGCTATGGTAAGCAATTGGACGTAATTGTATTAAATCAGCAGCGTGTAAAACTGCATGACCCTAACAAGATGTTGGTAAATTACAATTTTGCAACAATAGTCTTGCTATGAGCTTTATTCTCTTAATAAGAGATTCAGCTAAACCATTTTGCGTATGAACATATGGAACAAAGTGCTGAACTTGAATTCTGAAGGTCATACAATAATCATTGAAGGTATGAGATGAGAATTTAGCAGTGTTCTTTATTCGAATTAATTGAATTCGATGTTCAGGATGATGTGCTCGTAATTTAATAATTTGAACAATCAATTTGGCAAATGCATGGTTTTATGTGGATAAAAGGCACAGTGTGATCATCATGTAGATGCGTCAATTAAAACCATGAAGTACCTGAACGGTCCGCTTAGTGGTTGTATAGGACCACATATATCATCTTAAATGTGTTCAAGGAATTTTAGTGGCTCAGCTCGGATCTTAAGGTACGAGGACCTTAAAATCAATTTTTTAGTGGCACATGAGGTGCACACAAAATCCGAAGAGTGTGGGAATTTGTTCCTCTTAAAAGCATGACCAATTGAATTGCTAATAATTTTTCGCGTCACCCCTATATCAGAATGGCCAAGGTGATCATGCCAAGTTTAGAATGTGTCAATATTCTGAAAAATTACCTTATATGCAATATGTTGTACAGGTTTGATGTACATGTAGTACAATCTAGAGGATAAAGATGAAATTTTTTCAAGCACTTGTTTGTCATATCTTTTTTTTTGGTTAAGAGGAGATATTCCTCTTTATTTTCATCTTGGGTTTCAATATGAAAACCATTCTGACGGATATCTCTATAAATCAATAGGGTACGAGTAGAATCGGGATACAGTAATACATCCTCAATTATCAATTGAGTACCCATTGGGAGCGTGATACCAGAGCCAACTATCGTTGCATCGCGTCCAGTGATTATTAAAACACTTTCTTGTTTCTTTGTAAGAGTCAAGTAATATTTTGTGTCCGAAAGTATAAAGTTTGTGGTTCCACTGTCCACAAGGCATAATTCCTCCTCCATTAGATTGAATCCTGTAAATCTTTCTTTCTCCTCCTTTCTGCCTTTCGCTTTCTGGAGATTCTATTGTGCTGATAACGTGTTGAGAGAATTGGTTTTTAGTGAATGATCTCTGTTAATCCTCTGGATGATTACACTATTGTAGTATATATTTATACTATACAATAGGGTGCCTTCGTGTGGGCAGTTTTCAGGGGGAATTTGATCACATGTTTGTTGTGTTGTAATACTTTGCTTCTTTTTCTCTTTTTTATTTTGCTTCTTTTTCTCTTTTTTGTTAGCATTTTTTCCAAAACGTAAAATTGTGTATTTTTTAAAAAAATTTATATATAAAAGTATCTTAAAAAATTAAATAGATCCATTTTTAAGTTCGTAATAGTTAATACTCCTTCCGTCCATTTGAATTTATCCCAAAATACTACTACTTCTTCATCTATTAATCAATCATAATCATTTCTCTATTAATTTTTTATCTACCTTTTTATCTCAACCAATCATAATCACTCCTCATCCCAATCGTAATTTTCTAAAAAAATAAAAAAACTCTACTATTATGAAACAAAGAGAGTATTTAATTAATTATACGTTAATGACGGTTCTAGTTTTACTTGTGGCTTATAAGCCATAGCAAAATGCTCTCTCGAACACTATATGAGTCGTTGACGGCAGGTAGCTTCAATGTCAACGACTCATCCTAACATCCTACTCCATCACAAATTAGCGAGACACCATCGCAGCTATTGGCTGATATCAAAAGACGAAGCGAGGCTCTGGTGCCGTGCCGGCGCACAGTCCTTAGGGCAAGGACAATATATATATTGCTCAAGTAATAAGTAGGGTGCGTCCTTTGACAGTAGCCAATAATTATTAAATTTGGTATAATATGTATTGACAAAAGTAGATAGTAAGGTGGGTTGACAATTTAATAAAAAATATGAGAGAGATATAGGCTCCACTCGGGAGTACTAGTCGAGGAGAAAAAACTCTTATTTTCTATAAACACATTTTTCGAACTATTAAATAGTATGTTTTTTAAAAATTTTCTATATAAAAGTTACTTTAAAAAATCATATTAATCTATTTTTCAAATTTAAAATGATTAATACTTAATTAATAATATACTAATAGCTAATTTCATTTTACGTAATTTTTTTTCTCTTCTCTCTTTCCTCGCTTTCAAGCTATCCCATAGACGGCTGGGGGAAGCGTGGAGGATGAAGAGCAGAGAGATTTTAATATTTGTTTATTTTCTTGTTGTCTAATAGTAGTGCTACTGCTAGCTGATACTTCTACCGCTCAGAATCCAGTGCAATTACAATAGCTACTGCACGTTAGGCAGTCAGATGCATCAGTGGCCATTGGATCGAAAAAACGGATGGTCAGATCTGAACCACGCCATATTCAAACAGTAATGCTACAATACCCAAAACAGTGTCCATCTCCTTCCGTGCTTGCATGAACAGTAATTTCACAAGATCTAGACCATCCAATGAAAATACAAAGGTGGCTACAGCAACAGCTCAAGTTGTAGTTTTATAGCCACCACACTGGATCCAAATTCTACTGCTACCCACTTTGCTAGTCAGTTCCACCATGATGAACCAGCTAATAAGATTCCTTAATATTCATTTTCGGCATATTGTGAATGTCCTTAGGAGAATTGATCTCAGGCGTTAAATAAATCTCATACAGCCCCCATGACTGACCTCTTGTAAATATGTTTTCACAAAATCCTTCTCTATTAGTATAAAGGCAACTATCACGCCTCACTCAAGAAAACACGGGTTCAAAGAGACCGAGGCCAACGGCAAATCCTTAGTCTCACTAAAAATTGAATTAAAAAGTACCCCGTATGCGTAATATTTGTTGGCACCATGATTTGAACAATGATGGGAAGAGTCATGATTTGATAGTTTGAGTCTAGTTTGTGCAGCATATCAAAATTTTAAAAGTTTGACTAAATCTTATTTTAAATGTTAAATATTATTTATGGCTGGAGGAGTATGCTTTATCCGGTGATATAAGTACAATTTACCTCCTCTAATATCGGTAAACATGTTCAGTCTCAATGCATTTATAGGCCTTTGGCACCGATCGGTTGTGCTTGATGCCTCTGTTTATTTTCTCGTTTTTGTAAGTATGTTTTTCGAACTGCTAAACAGTATATTTTTTTAAAAAATTATATAAAAGTACCTCTGTCGGCGAAACGGGACTGGGGTCCCACATACCCCGGGGACGCGTGGGTCTTCGGCCACGTCAGCTCCTCCGGGGCCACATTCTGCACCGGCGACGGCCAGCTACAGCTTTCTTCCGGTTAAGTACCGAGGGTCCGAGGACATCCTCGGTCCCGGGGCCTCAGCTTCGGTTCCGGGGCGCGCCCCCGGGACACATCACTGGGATTTCCCGGGCCTGGGTCTCGCGTCCCGGTCCCGGGACGCTCCATGCCCGGGCCTCGGGTCTCGTCCCGGGAAGCTTCGTTCCCGGGCCCCGGATCTCGTCCCCGGGCCCAGGGCTCACAGGCTCAGCCTCGGGGCGCACCGGGACGTTCCCGGGCCCCGGGTCTCGTCCCCCCGTCCCGGGACCCACAAGCTCGGTCCCGGGGCACGTTACAGAGACATCCCTGGTCCCGGGCGCCGCTCCCCGGGCCCGGGACTCACATTTGCCATCCCCGAGGAGCTCGACGCCTTGTGTGCACGGAGACCTCGATGAGCTTTCTGCCCCGGGCACGAGGTTGACTCGAGCGGACCAACTCTCCAACTACCTGCATTAATGACGAGGCGACGGGGCGTGTTGCCCCTGTCGCCTGCTCTGCCACGTGTGGACGTCTCATGATGGCCCCCCGTGGACACACGACCGTGCAGTCAGAGACTTTTGACTTCGGCGGCGATGGCGTGCGCCGTCACATCCTCACGACTTAGCCGCCTGCAGCAGACCTACTCCGGCATGGGCGTAGCAGGCGGACGTGTGCAACAGGAGAAGTCTCCAGAAAAGCTCTCTCGTGTATGCTTGGCACTGTGGACTCCCCTTGACCTATAAAAGGAGGATCCATGCCTACAGGTCAGGGGACTCTCTCGTTCTCGCTGGAGGAGGCTGGATCTCTGGCTTTAGCTCGCTCTCTCGCGACTGTTTGTCTTCTTCAGCTCGCTCTGTCTCTCTTTTCGGAAGGGAGGCCTAGCTCCAGAGCACCGCTGAGAACATCTTGTAACACCAAAACCACATTCATCTCCCACATAGCAAACACACACATTAGTAGGGTATTATGCCTCCGCGCGGCCCGAACCTGTCTACTCCTCCTGTCTCCTTGCATGCCATCTCTCAGCCCGGGCCCCCGGCGCCCGAGCATTGATCATTCTCTCCGACGCTGCTGCCGTCCTGTGAACAACTCCCCTGGCCGAACTCAAAAGGAGGGGGGTCTCCAAACTCCCCGTGGTTGGAGTTCCATCCTCCGACAGCTGGCGCGCCAGGTAGGGGGAGTTTCACTTCCAGGCGGCACGCCGGCGTCCCCAATGCCGACACACTCCATGGCAGGAGGCCATCATCTGCGGGACTCAGACGAGGAGTCCGGCAGCTTTACCCCGCCGGGCAATGTTAGCCCTGTGGCGAGCCCGCCATATTCCCCCTCCTCATCTTCCCGAGGGCGCACGGCGCGTGCCCGGTGGGCTGAGCTCGCCCCGCGGCGGCCTGGTTGTGCGGCCTCGGCCCCTTCCCTGGTGGAGGGGGCCGGCAAGTGCCCCGCCGGGTCTGCCATGGCCTCATCCATGAGGCGCGAACGGAGGCGCCGCTCCACAGCGCGCCGTGGCCTCAACTTTCAGTCAGCGACGCCGCAGGGAGCCCTCTTGGCGGCAGAAGCCCTCCTGCGCCACCCCCCGGCATTTACCGGGGGCGGAGGCCGGGAGCGGCGGTGGCTCAACGAGGTCGCTGACCTGGTAGGCGCGGCCCATCGCCGGTTCGCCGCCGACAGCCGTGCAAGGGCTGGGAGCGCCGACCGCGTGACTTCTAGCGCGAGCCGGCCCACCGCCCCGAACCAGAATCAAGCCCAGGGCGCGGCACCTCGCGCCACGCCTGGGACCAAGAACGGCCCGGGCGACCTCCGTAACCGGCTAAACCGGATGCGGTCCCATGAGGACGCCCGGGTCACATTGGAGCGACAGCGCGAGCGGCGCGCGGACGCCTCCAGGTGTTCCGAGGCCCAGGCCTCCAGCTCCAACCCACCGATGGGAAACCGTCATCCATCGCCCGAGCCTGCTCAGTACGGCGGCTCAGGCTGCCTGGCGCTCTCCCCAGGCCTCCGACAGGTGCGCTGGCCGGCCAGGTTCCGGCCCAGCTTGCCGGAGAAGTATGACGGCTCCGTCGACCCCACGGAGTTCCTGCAGATATACGCCACCGCCATCCAGGCGGCCGGCGGCGACGAGAAGGTGATGGCGAACTACTTCCCCGTCGCCCTCAAGGCCCAGGCTCGCTCCTGGATGATGAACCTCCCCGAAGGTTCGATCTACTCGTGGGAGGACCTCTGCCACCAGTTCGTGGCAAACTTCCAGGGCACTTTCCCACGCCCTGGTACCGAGGCGGACCTCCACGCCCTACGACAGGGCAGGGACGAGTCGCTGAGGCACTTTCTGCAGCGCTTCAGCCAGGTCCGCAACACCATCCCTCACATCGCTCCTCACGCGGTCATCCACGCTTTTCGCTCGGGCGTACGCGACAAGCGCATGCTCGAGAAGCTGGGCACCCGCGATGTCCAGACCACGGCCGAGCTGTTTAGCCTCGCTGACCTCTGCGCCCGCAAGGAGGAGGCCCAGGCGTGGAACAAGCCACGCCCTGAGGCCCCTGAACTGGGCCCTGAAGAGGACGGCGAGTCCTCACGCTCCGCGTCACGTCGGGACAGGAGGAAGCGCTAGAAGACAAGGCAGCCACCGAGAACTTCGCCTTGGCTGTTGTGGGCGCCCCCCGGGCCGACGACGCCCGCGGGGACGACAACAGTGGCAAGCGGCAAAGGGCCGCACGTCCGCCGCCTCCGCCGGCAACAGCCCGGAGGTGGTGCACCGTCCACGAGACGGACTCACACGACCTCACGGAGTGCCGTGCCGTCCAAAACTTGGCCGAGCGCGTCAAGAAGTTCCAGTAGGAACGGCAGCAGGCCAAGCCCGATCGGTGTGATTCGGACGGTCCGATCCCTAGGCGGACGGTCTGATCGTGGCGATGCGGACGGTCCGATCATCAGGATTCGGACGGTCCGATCGCTAGGCGGACGGTCCGATTTGGGGCAACGGTCAGGCCAATCAACGGTCTGAAGCCCGCTCCCGATCCGGGGCAACCACTCGAGTTCCAAGAACCCGAGAGCGTCCTCGCTACCCTCGGTGGCGGGGCGCACGCCCGCTCCTCGCACCGTGGCTTCAAGTCATCATGCGCAGGTTGCTGGCCATGGCACCGAGCCCAGCGGCAACCCCACAAGTGGCGAGCGCAGCGCTCGTCGTCGAGCGCCCCTTTCCCGACAAACACGCAGCCTGGGACCCGCCTCCCAGGCCCGATTCTGGGGAGCCCGAACCAGGGCAGCCTCGCCAAGGCGAGTGCGGGCCTAGGGACGCGGCACCCGGACTGGGAGCGATAACCCGGATAGCTTCACCCAGGCGAGAGCGAGTCCGGGGAAGTTGTCCCGATAGATCCCATATCCAAGCCCGGGCCCCCGGATCCTGGCATATATCAAACCACATTCCAGCCGGGGCCCCCGGGCCCCGGGCCTACATGTGCTCCCGGCCGCGAGAGCTCGCTCCCTCCCGGGGGAGTTGAGCCCGGGCCACCGGCCCCCGTCAGGTCGGGATCGGGGAACACGCAACAAAAGCCAGTGTACTTCATCAGCAAGGTACTCCGCAATGCTACATTCCGTCGAATCGTCACCGACAGCGGCACACTTCGCTTTGTGTCGGTCGTAACCAGCACAGCCTCAAGCGCTACTATTAGCGTAAGGTTTGGGCCCGATCACTCCAGGTTGGGGACTTTGTCCTCCGCCGTGTCCTCACACGTGCCGGAAAGAAATAAACCTTCCCCCTGCGGGAAGGCCCCTTCCTGGTGATCGGTGTCTCCCGACCGGGCTCGGTAATCCTGGGAGCATCTTCGTAAATTTTTATCTGTAAATACATCCTGTAAGTTGCGGTGCGCCCGGGCCAGCGCCGGATTTCTCCAAATCTCAGCGCTGGCCGGGGCCCCCATGTGTATACACCTTACTAAGCAACATTTTTAATATCCTTCCCGGTCTCGTGCCTTTCGTCTTTTTCTGTGTGTTGCGTTCGTGGCAGTCTCACCCCCTAGGGGCATAATCGGGCCGCGCCCGTGCGGCGGTTGGGTTTTGCGCATAATCATCAGTTCCCTACCAACGGGCTACCGTGTCCCACGTGCTAAGCCCGAGGCGTTGTCGAGCCCACGGGACCGTGGTGGCGCCCCTCTGCGCGGTGCCCCGAGTCCCAGCGGCTCCGGTGCCCTGCTGGCTAGCCTCGGGATCGGTTTTTCCAGAGGTAGGGGGTGAAATGCTTATGCGTGATCTTTTCCTCCGCACGGTCGCGACCGCGAGGACGCCTTCGGGAGGTGGTTGACGCCACGGTTCGTAGCATGGAATGGACAAAGGAACGAGACAAGTACTCTCACAATTCACTGTGTGCAGGTTAGACCCGTCCCCGGCAGGCTTAAGTAGGGTGCTCGGGTCAGCGCCCCGGTAACAAGCCCCGGAACCGGGAACGTCCCTGGGACCCGGGGCCCGAGGCGCCAGGTGCTTCGCTGCCTGGCGACCCCGTGCCCGGTCAGTGTCGGTTCCCGAGGGGCTCCCGGTGAGTCAAAAGTCTTTCCCAGCGGCCTCGCTGCGCGCTCGGGGGCATGGAGGGCCCCCGGGCCCGAAAGGCGGCCACGGACGGTGTTAGAAGGGAATTGACGTCTTCCTCGGACTCCTCGTCAGACATCGGCTCCACAAGGTGCTCACCGCGGTCGAGGAACCCTGCCTCCGTTGAAGTGGTCTCGGCCACGGCTTTCCGCGCCTCCTCGCAAACCACCACAGCTTCCTCAACATTTTCACAACCAGATGGGGCGCGATTACCCGGACAGCATCGCCTTGGCGAGTGCGAGTCCGGGGAAGTCATCCCGATTCATTCCATATTTCTAGCCCAGGTCTCCGGTTCCCGGGCACATATCCACCGTATTACAGCCGGGACCCCGCGTCCCCTCGTTTCTTCAAGACGTGGCCCTGTTCCTGCCCGGAGTTGATCCCGACCGAGCAACAGGGCCAGGGGCCACTGTCGGCGAAACGGGACTGGGGGTCCCACATACCCCGGGGACGCGTGGGTCTTCGGCCACGTCAGCTCCTCCGGGGCCACATTCTGCACCGGCGACGGCCAGCTACAGCCTTCTTTCGGTCAAGTACCGGGGGTCCGAGGACATCCCCGGTCCTAGGGCCTCGGCTTCGGTTCCGGGGCGCGCCCCCGGGACACATCACTTGGATTTCCCGGGTCCGAGTCTCGCGCCCCGGTCCCGGGATGCTCCATGGTCGGGCCCCGAGTCTCACTGCCCGGTCCCGGGGCCCACAGGCTCCATGCCCGGGCCCCGGGTCTCGTCCCTGGTCCCGGGAAGCTTCGTTCCCGGGCCCCGGCTCTCGTCCCCGAGCCCGGGGCTCACAGGCTCGGCCTCGGGGCGCACCGGGACGTTCCCAGGCCCCGGGTCTCGCCCCCCGTCCCGGGACCCACAAGCTCGGTCCCGGGGCACGTTACAGAGACATCCCTGGTCCCGAGCGCCGCTCCCCGGGCCCGAGACTCACATTTTCCGTCCCCGAGGAGCTCGGTGCTTTGTGTGCGCAGAGGGCTCGATGAGATTTCTGCCCCAGGCACGAGGTTGACTCGAGCGGACCAACTTTCCAACTACCTGCATTAATGACGAGGCGACGGGGCGTGTCGCCCTGTCGCCTGCTCTGCCACGTGTGGACGTCTCATGATGGCCCCCCGTGGACACACGACCATGCAGCCAGAGACTTTTGACTTCGGCGGCGATGGCGTGCGCCGTCACATCCTCACGACTTAGCCACCTGCAGCAGACCTACTCCGGCATGGGCGTAGCACGCGGACGTGTGCAACAGGAGAAGTCTCCAGAAAAGCTCTCTCGTGTATGCTTGGCACTGTGGACTCCCCTTGACCTATAAAAGGAGGATCCATGCCTACAGGTCGGGGGACTCTCTCATTCTCGCTGGAGGAGGCTGGATCTCTGGCTCTAGCTTGCTCTCTCGCGACTGTTTGTCTTCTTCAGCTCGCTCTGTCTCTCTTTTCGGAAGGGAGGCCTAGCTCCAGAGCACCGCTGAGAACATCTTGTAACACCAAAACCACATTCATCTCCCACATAGCAAACACACACAGGAGTAGGGTATTATGCCTCCGCGCGGCCCGAACCTGTCTACTCCTCCTGTCTCCTTGCGTGCCATCTCTCAGCCCGGGCCCCCGGTGCCCGAGCATCGATCATTCTCTCCGACGCCGCTGCCGTCCTGTGAACAACTACCTGGCCGAACTCAAAAGGGGGGTCTCTAGACTCCTTGCGGTTGGAGTTCCATCCTCCGAAAACCTCTAAAAAATTAAATAGATATATTTTTCAAGTTTCTAATAGTTAATACTTAATTAATCACAAGCTAGTAATGTTTCTCGTTTTACGTGTGGTTTATAATAGCACGGAGAATCTGTCCAAACGCGGACTTTCTTGCCTTTATGGGCAGGCCTTCTCCGCACGTGGGCTCCATACTCTCTCGGGCCTTTGTGTGTCATCATTCCGTCAATAGACAGCGCTTTAGAGCAAGTACAATAACTGGCTACAAGAGCTCCACATCAGATTTTTTGATGACCTGGAGAAGAGAGGGGAAGAGAGAGGCAGAGGGAGCCAGCGACTAATTAGTCGCCGGGCTCTACATGTGGACCAAGGCAGCATGGGCCTGTGCTCGTGGCCGCCGCCGGCCGCCCGCTCCTCCGCCTGCGCCTGTTGTAATGCCCTGGTTTCCGGATCGTTAAAAGTATTTTAATAAAAACCCTATTTTCAAAAATTTTGGATCTTTGTGTGGATAATTAAGGACTAAGTACCGGATCTCAATTAAACCCTTCCCTTGAAACCTCCAAAGTCCGATTCAAAATCCCCTCCAAAAATCCTGAGACTCAAATTTTGTAATTCGACTGTCTCCCTCAAAATTTCCTTGAATAATTTAATTCCAAATCCCTTCGAATTCACATTTCCTTGGAGTCCCGCTCCTTTCTTCCCTTGAATTCTCTCAAAATTCCAAAAGATTGAGCATCATATCCGCTCAAATAATCTTCCCAGAGAAGCCCCAATGTCTCTAGGTTTCATTTAGATTCAAATCCATCCATTTTTCCCCTTCACCTTTTCCAAGAAAAATAACAGTGTCCCTGTTTAGAATATAAACTCCCTTGAAAATCCTTTCCTTTTTCCTCCCTAAAAATTCCCCAAAAATTTTCCTGAAACACAATCTCAAATTTGACCTCAAGTTCGAGTCTGACGCCTCTCTAAAACCCTCCCTAAGTCTCTTAAAAAAAATTCCAAACTCATTCTATATATATATCAAGGTCCCAATTGAAAGCCCCTTTCTTTGAACTCCTGGAGATCTTGTGAACCCAAATATCAATTTTTAACGCCCCTTCAAAATCCCCAAATACCCCTCAAATAAAATCCCTAAAAAATATATAATAATTAAAAGGCCTACTATTTAATCAGGCCACACCCCCTTTTCTCTCCCTCCTGGCCCATGGCCCAACCTCCTATGTTCCCCACCCCACTCCGCCCTCGGCCGCCGGCCTGTTGACCGCATGCCCGCGCCAGCCTCGCAGCCTAGTGTAGCGACAACCCATCGTCGCGGGCAGGACCGACCGCGTGGCTGTGTTCCCACAGACGGCCGCCGCCCACTCTGTCTCCTAGGGCCTGCCAGTCAGCCAGCGTGCCCCCCTCACACACACTCGCGCCTCGCATTGCACGTGGTCGTCTTTCCCTTCCCCCTCTCCCTTTTCTTCACGCGCGTCACTTGCTCGAGGAAATGCCTCGGCCATCGTGCCCAAAATATCTCCCCTGCGTTTGGCACCGAGGTCAACCACCCCGTCCCATCACTCTGCCGCTTCATCCCACTCCTCATCCCCTCTGGTCGACATGGCCAATCGTGTCTACCACCGTCATGTCCCCTCAAGCAAAGCAAGCGCCAAGAAATGGAGAAAAAAATCTCGCCACGAGCAACCGTCCTTGTCCTTTGTCCTCTTCCGCTCTTCCGCGTCTATTAAAAGCCGAGGTACTCTCCTTCTCCCACCGCGGCCGCTTCTTTCCTCGGCGTTGCTCACCGTCGCCATGACACGTTGAGTTCGAGCTCCACCCCGCCGCCTAGATTTTTTATCCCTCGGGTGAGTTTTCCCCCTCCTCTCCTCTTTTCCCTTAGTCGAGCTCCCATCGCCCTCAACCTCCCCTCCCGGTGCACTGCCATACCTCGTCACTGGCGCCTGCGTCTCGCTGCTGTTGTACTCCATTCTCTCTCTCCGCCGCCCATTGGCTGCTATCATCTGTCGCCGTTGTAACACGTTTGCTCAATCCGAGCCGCCATCACCCTTCCCATCCCCTCCGCCGACCGCCGGTGTTCTTCATCGCTGCTAGCTCGCCGTCGCTCGCTGACCATCGCTGTGCACCATCGGCTGTCGATTCCCTTCCCCGGCCAACTGTAACGCCCCTCTCTCGTTAACCAGTATAAGTCAACAGGAGTGGAACGTCTTTACCTGCAATACCTGTACTAGTCCCAGGAATCCAGCTGGTACACACAGGCTATTGGTGGATCACAGCAAACTACCTGACTTATTATCATAAGTCCTCTTACATAAGTTGCGGCCATGGACAAAACCTGGCAAGCAACGTTACATTACAAAAGACTACAGCAGAAGCACACACTAGGCCTAACACACCTACAGGCACGGCTTGGAACCTAGATTGAAATCCTAAAAATCTTCATATTCCACTTGCTCCTGAAAGTATTGCTCCAGGATTGGATCTTCAGCTTCATATGGTTCTGAGGGGAAATTTAGCAAGGGTGAGTACACGAGGTGCTCAGCAAGTCACGGAATTAATGTGGAATGCAAGGTTTATCAAAGATGGGTTTCTGGATTTGGTTCACAAACAGTTTAAGTGTTGAAAAATATTTTATAAAATTTCTAAGTGTTCTTTAAGTTGTCGGAAAGAGACTCACGTCTCTATCAATTCCGTGAGTTGCTTTGCAACAACTCACCACAATTATCGGGAAGAGACTCACATCTCAACTCATTCCACAAGTCATTTCGCAACGACTTGTCACAAGTCCATTTCTAGAGCGCACTGTCCCAGACAACATCTCCTTTGGGTGGATTAAATCTTTCTCAACCAATTCTCTTTATTCCACACATTCAACTCTGATTATAGTGCCACACAACACCCTGGAATACACAGTCCCGTTTCAGACCCCTCAGGTCATCTACCTGCCACTCAGGCTGGTTCTGGTAACGATCCCCAACCACAAACATAGTTCACATGCATTTTATGAAAACAAAGCAACGCTAAGGGATCACTTCACATCCGCCCATGACTGTGGGCACGGCTGTTTAAACAGATTATAACCTTTGCAACGGATGCACGCTTTACCCACATGACGCAAGCTTACTCCGGGCACTCAACGCGCATTGAGAAGATACGGCTAGTGCCCGGAAGTTTGCGACAAGGCCTTTTCAAGTTATCCCCAGGATAACCTGATGTCAGATAAACAGGTCCCAGACAAAGTACCAGGCAAGTTCCAGACTCCCTGTACTCAAGATCTCGCGGGTGCATCTCATATTGCCACCCCGGCGACTCCACGTTTATCGACAACAAACTCACCATGGTTCCTCAATTTACTTTGCCAGGGGTGTTCCATTCCACCCATGTGGTCGTATGAATTGATCAGTGGAAATCCCCAAGGAAAATGGTCCTTATATGCCATGTGAAGTCAGGCCACACAAGCGATGACATCCCACGACCAAGTTTTATGAAAAACCTTTATTTTGCAAAGCGATCGATATCGCATGTCGACTTTTAAAATCATTTCATAAAAATCCCATAAATTTTCCCATCGTAATTTATATCTGTTTTGGGGCGTCGTCGATACATGTACTCAAAAATACAGGTACTCGGACCAGGGCAACAAGGATATAAGGTCATCAATTAATAAGTAAGGTTTAATATGCAGCAAATAGGACTGGGCCTCTCGGATCGGCTTGCGATCCGTAGCCAAAATTGTGTTCCTAAATGCACAGTTGGCAATCAATATATTATATAAAATATGGGGTTCAACATGGTTAAGGTGTGCCTTGCTCCTGATCTTGAGCCTCTTCGACAAAATCCTCGACCAACTGCTCCTCGGACTCGACTCCTATGCATCGCAAAACAAAAACACACAAAAAGTCACAAAATCAGAACCTAACATAGTAAACTAATAGTGCCATTGTGTAGATCTCATTTTTAGAAAAATTTTGAGATTTCAATGGGCTCAAACAGAGTTACGGTTAAAAAGATATGATTTTTCAAAGTTTAAAACATTTTTCTATGAATAAAAATGATTAAAAGGAATTTAGGAAAAAGAAATATTTATTTTGAAATTAAGGTTGACAGGTGGGGCCTAGTTGTCAGTGGCAGGAGAGAAAGGATGAGGGGAGTGGCCCACCTGTAGGTGATAGAAGGGCAAGGGCCACATGTCAGTGATTAAAATAGAAGGGGCCCACATGTCAATGAATTTTAAATTTGGGAGTATGATTAATTAGTGTTTTATTTCGGTGGGGCCCAGGTGTTAGGGTCACATGGGGGTTTAGAGGCGGCCAGGCCCACATGTCGGTCAGTGCGAGAGAGAGAGAGGAGGTAGGGGCCGGGGGCAGTGAGAGTAAGAGACAGAGCAAGACAGAGAGCTGTCGAGGGGGAGATCGACGACGCACTGCACCCGAGCGGCGCCGGTGATCGGCGGCGAGCCGGCGACGGCGGGATGCCGTGGCAGAGAGCGGAGGGAGTGAGGAAAGTACTGAGCGGCTCGGATTAGGTTTGAAGGGATCGACGGCGGCGGAACGCGACGGCGTGATTCTTGCCGACGAGGAGCAATGGCGGAACTTGCCGGCAGCGGTCAAAACCTCGACGACAGGGGCTCGGAATGGGGGCAATCAAGGCGGCGGGGTGCAAATTAGGGGAAAAATGAAAGAAAAGGGGCATATACCTTGGCGAGGACAAGGATTACAGGTGGCGGCAATGGTAAACGACGGCGGTCCAATTTGGGCGTTTCACCGTGGGTGCAAATTGGACGGCTGTGAGAAGTGAGGGAGGATCACGGGACCCTGGGGAGTTTGTTGGCGGGTTTGGATGGGGAAAAGTGAGGCCGAAGGCAGTTGGCGGCATGGAGCAGAGGCGGTGACGGTGAAAAAGCTTGGTGGCGCGACGGGGAAGATGGTGGGAGCTGTGGGGCTTGAGTGCGGCCTAGCGGGGAGCTTTGGGGCCTTTTATGTGTGGAGCCTGAGCGCTAGGAGATGGTGGTCAAAGGCGGTGGCGTGAGCTTCGGCGCGGCGGAGCTCCGTTGGCCGAGGCAGAGGCATGGCAGAGCGAGGGCAGTGGCGGCATGATGGTGTCGGCCTGAGCGGGGAAGAGGAGAGGAGGGCGAGCGTGGCACGGTGATGGGATGAGGCAACGACGGGTGGTGTGCTTCGGGTTGGTATGGCGATGGGACGGGATAGCTGGGCTGTGGAGCGCGGGGTGTGAGGCGGAGGCGGGACTCTCGGGGACGACAGAGGGTTGAGATGACGACGGCGAAGGCAACGTGGCAGGGGGTGGTCGTGATGGGGGACGGGGGTTCCCGATCTTCCGTCAGGTAGAGATAACTATCGTTTTGGTGGAACGCGACACACCGATCCGGCTTCAGATCAGAAGATCCGATTCCTGCAGCCTTAGCACCACGACTCCTCTGGTTATCAACCGTGTCACAAATCCGGTTGACCTCGCCAAGAAGGCTAATCCCTGCCTGCGAAATGAAGAACACAAGCAAGAACCCGAAAGTACGCAACTCAATTAAAATGACAATTGCAGATGAATGATTAAGCACTCGAAGTTGGGGTTTCACAATCGATGACGGCGACTGTTCTAATACAGATTGATCTAAAGCAAAACCCAAAACCTAACGTGGGCGGTGGCTACTGAATATATAGTGTAAGGGTTGTCACACCCCCTGGATGCGCCCTCTAACAGGCTCTAAGATGATACACGGCCCAACGGGCCAAAAGACGGTACCCTGGCAGATTCTGGATACTGACTTGTTTCGACGATTTCGGTTGACTCCGGTGGAATTTGTACGTCAAACCAAAGCCATTGGTTAGCTTATAAAATTATCTTTCCATGCATATGTGGATCGTCGAAAACGGAGTCCGTATGCGTCCTGGGCGTCCGTTTTACTGCAGGCTGTTCCTGAAGTCCGAGGCAAACTCGAACTCGAGTTGGACTGGGCCTCCGGCTTGTCTTGGGTGTCCTTGCTGGTCTTCTTCGCCTCCACACCTCTCTCCAAGTGCTTCATGATCCTCTCCAATGTTCCTAAGCAAGATAACATCATTAGGTAGCAATCTATTCTCAAAACTATGAAAAGGATCGCTTAAGAACGAGCTCACCTCTAGATTTAATTGTCACCTTCGAGCTCGAGTCATTGGACCTTGCATAACGGTTGGAGGATCAGCGGGTGCATCCGAAGGAGTGATGTCCTCATCATCCTCCCCCTCTTGAAATGGAGTCATCCTCGACTCAAGCTCATCCTCTTCTCCCAAGTATGGCTTCAAATCTGCAATGTTAAATGTAGGACTAACCCCGAACTCGGGTGGTAACTCAAGTTTATATACATTGTCATTTATTTTCTCAATTATCTTAAAAGGACCAGCAGCTCTTGGCATTAATTTAGACTTACGCAACTATGAAAATCTATCTTTTCATTCATCTTTTCAATATTTGCCTTAGTGGTTTCATGCAATTTAAGAATAAACTCAGCGCGCTCTTTAGCATCATTATGTGTTTTCTCAGTGGTAGGTAAAGGCAAAAGATCAATAGGAGCACGGGGATTAAATCCATAGACTACCTGGAATGGACTTACCTTGGTGGTGGAGTGTTCTGCCCTGTTATATGCAAACTTCACATGCGGTAAACACTCTTCCCACACCTTCAAATTGTGCTTCAAGATTGCTCTCAACATGGTGGACAAGGTGCGATTCACTACCTCAGTTTGTCCATCGGTTTGGAGATGACAAGTTGTAGAAAACAGCAACTTTGTCCCCAATTTATTTCACAAAGTGCGCCAAAAATGACTCAAGAATTGGGGTTGGCTCTGTAGGCAGCTCGATTTGGCAGACTCGCTCCAGGAATCAAGTCAATCTGGTGCTCAATCCCTCGAATGGGTGGAAGCCCTGGAGGTAACTCAGTGGGAAACACGTCACTATATTCCTGCAAAAGGTTAGTGACAGAAGGTGGCAAAGTGCTAGCTATAGCATCAGTGGAAAATAAAGCATCCTTGCATATCAACGCATAACACACATCATTAGGTAGCAATCTATTATCAAAACTATGAAAAGGATCGCTTAAGAACGAGCTCACCTCTAGATTTAATTGTCGCATTCGAGCTCGGGTCATTGGACCTTGCATAACGGTTGGAGGATCAGCGGGTGCATCCGAAGGAGTGATGTCCTCATCAGGTCGGGTGTGTTAGCGCCGTGGTCGTGCACGGCACTGGAGATCGGCGCGGCCGTGTGGGCGCCGGGTCGAACAGGTAGTGCGCGAGCGAGGGCAAAGGCGGAGGTAGGGGACGAGCTCACGTGGGCGTGTTGGTGGTTGTCCGCTACCGACTGACAGGTGGGTCCGAGGTATCGGCCGGTGTTGGTTCGGCGTGGCCGTCCGCACCATGGTGTGAACACAAGCGGCGGGAGATCGGACAGCGTACACGGCTCAGCGGGCACACGCGTCGACGATCGTGTGCGGGCGAGCGCGTGTGTGGGAGGGAGAAGATCAACGGCGCCGACGGCTTGTGGGCCACGTGGTGACGATCGGCCGCGTCGGTAGGGAGGAGACCGAGCGGGCCTTGCTGGGCCAAGGAACAAAAAGGAAAGAGAGGGAGGGTTGTGGGCCAAAATGAACAGGGACTTTTGCTATTTTTCTCAGGAATTTGAATAGGGTATTTTGGGAGGTTTGAACTTGGGATTTGAATTTAAATTAGATTTTTGGGCTCAGGATTTTTAGGAGAATTTTAGGGAGGGCTCTAGGGTTTGAAATTCGAGAAAATTTTTGAGATCCACACATGCCACAACTTCAGAAAATCTGAGAAAAAATCCAAACTTCGCAAATAGTTTTTATTAAATTGATTTTCTAGCGCTCCAAAAAATACGTGCATTACAAGCCTACCCCCCTTAACAGAATCTCGACCCCGAGATTCTGAAACTAAGCGAACAACTCTGGATACTCAGCTTGATGGCGGTCTTCTCGTTCCCAGGTAGCTTCTTCTTCTGAGTGATTACTCCACTGCACCTTGTAAAATTTTATTGTACTCCTTCTCGCTCGTCGTTCCATTTCTTCAAGGATACGAAGGAATCATTCTTCGTACGTCAAGTTCTTGTTTAGTGCTACGCCTTCGAGAGCGACTTATTCTTTCAGAACGCGAAGACATTTATTTAACTAGGAGACGTGGAACACATTGTGTACGTCGACGAGTTCGTTGGGTAACTCTAACTGGTACGTAACTTCTCCTCATCGAGCGATGATGGGGTAGAGTCCGATGAACCGAGGGGATAACTTCCCTACCATGCCGAATCGCTTCATCCCACGTTGGGGCGATACTCTAAGGTATATGTGGTCTCCCACTTGGAACTCCAAGTCTCTTCGTCGATTATCTGCGTAGCGTTTTTGTCGGGATTGCGCGATCCTCAAGCATTCTCGTATTACTTTTACTTGCTCTTCTGCGTGTTTTAGGAGATCTGGTTTGAATATCTATTTTTCTCCCATGTCAGTCCAAGATAGTGGGGTTTTATACTTTCACCCATATAAAGCTTCATTCGGAGCCATCTATATACTGACTTGGTAGCTATTGTTGTAAGAAAATTCTGCATAAGGTAGGTAGAGATCCCATGTTCCTTCAAAGTTCAAGGCACATGCTCATAGCATGTCTTCTAATATCTGGTTTACCCTTTCAGTTTGTCCATCTGTTTGAGGGTGATAGGTGGTAGGCGGTACTAATGTTATGATTGGTTCCTAATGCTTCGTGTAGTTTCTCCCAAAATCTCGAGGTAAACTGGGTTCCTCTATCAGAAACAATCTTCTTAGGAACTCCGTGTTGGCAGACTATCTTGGTCATATATAGCTCTGTCAGCTTCTTTTTGGAGTAGATAGTCTTAACGGGTATAAAGTGGGCAACCTTGGTGAGTCGATCTACGACTACCCATATCGAGTCGTACCCGTTAGGAGTCCTTGGTAATCTGGTTATAAAGTCCATGCCGATTTCTTCCAATTTTCATTTAGAAATCTTTAAGGGTTGTAGCAACCTAGCGGGTTTCTGATGCTCTGCTTTTACCCTTTGACATGTCACATATAGCAACATATTCTGCCACATCTCTTTTCATCCCGGACCACCAATAGTGTTCTTTAAGATCATGGTACATTTTTGTACTTCCAGGATGTATGGAGTATGCGGACTCATGTGCTTCTCTTAAGATGAGGTCTCTTAACTCCTTTTTGTTAGGTACGCAAATGTGCTTTCCAAGCCATAGGGTTCCTTGTTCGTCCACAGAGAATCCAGAGGCTTTATCTTTAGGGACATTGTCCTTTAGTTTCTGAATTTCTTCATCATCCTTTTGAGCCTCTAGTATTAAGGTTTCTATGGTGGGTTGAACCACTAGGGTTGCTAAGGTTCCTTCGGGTACCATGGTAACCCTCAGTTTTCTGAGCTCTTGGCATAAGTTGGGTTGGGCTGGCCACACTAGGGCTGCATTGCAGTGAATCTTCCGACTCAATGCATCGGCAACTACATTCGCCTTTCCAGGATGGTAATGAATTCCTAGATCGTAATCCTTTATTAGTTCCAACCATCTTCTCTGGCGTAAGTTGAGTTCGGTTTGAATGAATATGTACTTCAGACTTTTGTGATCGGTGTATACCTTGCACCGATTTCTGATTAGATAGTGACGCTAGATTCTTAATGCGTGCACTACAACGGCCATTTCCAAATCATGGGCTGTATAATTCATCTCATATGGCCTCAATTGTCTGGAAGCGTACGCCACTACTTTGCCTTCTTGCATAAGTACACACCCTAGTCCTTGCCTGGAGGCATCACAGTATATCTCGAAATTTTTTCTTATGTCAGGTAGCGTTAGGACTGGGGCAGTTGTCAGTTTCTTCTTTAATTCCTGGAAGCTTCTTTCACATGCTTCCATCTAGTTGAATTTCTTTTCATTCTTTAGTAGTTCTGTCATGGGTTTGGCTATTTTGGAGAACCCTTCTATAAATCTCCGGTAATACCCAGCCAAACCTAAGAAGCTTCGGATTTCCGTGACTGAGGTCGGGGATTTCCATTCAATCACGGTCTCAATTTTACTTGGGTCTACTTCCACACCTTGAGTAGTGATAACATGTCCTAGAAAAGCAACTCGGTCTAGCTAGAACTCACTTTGAGAATTTGGCGTATAATTGATGTTCTCTAAGCTTTCCCAAGACCATCCTCAGATGCTCTACGTGTTCTTGGTCATTCTTGGAATAGATGAGGATATCGTCTATGAATACTACGAAAAATTTGTTGAGGTATTCCATAAAGATTTTGTTCATTAGATTCATGAAGAAGTCGGGGGCGTTGGTTAGTCCAAAGGACATGACTGTACACTCGTATAGTCCGTAACAGGTTGCAAAGGCTGTCTTGGGTATATCTTGTGGCCTGATTTTTAGTTGGTGATATCTTGTTCTCAGATCTATCTTGGAGAATACGGTAGCACCTTTGAGCTGGTCAAATAGGTCATCTATCCATGGTAACGGATATTTGTTCTTTATGGTCACATCATTCAGTGCTCTGTAGTCCACACACATTCTCTTGGTTCCATCTTTCATCTTAACCAAGAGCACTGGGGCTCCCCAAGGGGATGTACTTGGTCTCATAAAGCCCTGGGCTTCCAGTTCTTCTATCTGTCTCTTTACTTTGGCCAATTCGTTGGCGGCCATCCTATATGGTCTCTTGGAAATTGGGGTAGTTCCCGGTGCTAACTCGATAGAGAACTCAATTTCTTGATCCGGGGGCATTCCGGGTAATTCTTCAAGAAATATGTCCAGGTATTCATTTATGACTAGCACTCTTTCTAAGGGGATGGCTTAAAGGCTATTCAGGGTTGGTCGGGTTTTGAGGATTTCTGAAAGGGTAAACTTTACTTCTTTTTCATTTGGTCCCTGTAGGGTACAGTCCTTTCAGCACAGTTTATCTGACCTTTATGCTTAGCTAACCAGTCCATTTCTACGATCAGGTCCAACTCTTGTGATTCTAGGATAATGGGGCTGGCTAGGAAACTAACCCCTTCAATTTCCAGATTTACTTTTGGGCACGATAGATCAGACCTTATCTCCCTGCCTGGGGAGTGTATGATCATCGGTACCCTCAAGCCTTGGTTCCCCAACCATTTTTGCTCACGAAAGCTTGAGAAATGAACGAATGGGAAGCTCCGGAATCAAATAGAACGACAGCGGGTACGGAGTTGATAAGGAACGTACCCATCACTACGTCTGGTGCTTCTTGAGCTATTTCTGCCTAGATGTGATTAACTCGGCCACGTCCAAAGTTCGGAGTAGTTCGTGAAGCTTGTCCACTTGCATGAGAAGTCATCCTTCCTTGTGCAGGTGCTGGTGCCCTGGCAGTGCTGACATTAGAGCGTGCCGGTGTGGCATTGCCCTTGTTCTGATGGCAATCTCTTGCGTAATGCCCCACATTATGGCAATTGAAACATTTTACACCCGCGGCATTGGTGTGGTTCCTTCGTTGAGCAGGATAAGTGGAGGTGTTACTTCCTCCACTGTTTCCACTGTAATTCTTGGGTTGAGTTGGTTGAGGCATGGGCGGGCGAGGGGTGTAACCAGAAGGACGGCTATACTGGGAAACAGCTGGACAACACTGAACTTGATGAGTGGTCTTTGGGCAAGGCCCACCATGAGGGTTGGAACCAGAATGAGTGATCTACCGTTTCCGATAATCTTCTACTTCTTTCCTGGTATCCTCAACTAGTAACGCTTTGTCAATCATTTGCTGGAATGTGGGGAAATCATGGCTTATGAGTTGAAGTCTTATCCCCACGTTCATGCCCTTGAGAAATCTCCTGATCTTTTTCTTATCCGTATTGACTTCTTCAGTAGCATATCGAGCCAACTTATTAAAGCGGCTCAGATACTCGTTAATGTTTGAGTGCCCTTGTTTGAGTTGCTTGAATTCAACTCTTTTCATGTCAATGATGCTTTCTGGCACATAGATTGCAAAGAAAGCATTTGCAAACTCTGTCCAGGTAATATTATCGGCGTCTTCATGGGCGGCACAATAATTGTCCCACCAGTCTGCATGGCACAATAATTGAAGAGGAGAGGAGGGCAAGCGCGGCATGGTGATGGGATGAGGCAGCGACGGGTGGTGTGCTTCGGGTTGGCATGGAGATGGGACGGGATGGCCAGGCTGTGGAGCGCGCGGTGCGAGGCGGAGGCGGGGCTCCCAAGGGTGGCAGAGGGTTGAGATGACGGTAGCGAAGGCGGCGTGGCAGGGGGCAGTCGGGTGAGTGAGCGCCGTGGTCATGCACGTCACTGGAGCTCGGCGCAGCCACATGGGCGTTGGGTCGAACAGGTGGCGCGCGAACGAGGGCGAAGGCAGAGGTAGGGGACGAGCTCACGTGGGCTTGCTAGCAGTCGTCCGCTGTGCGACTGACAGGCGGGTCCGAGGTGTCAGCCAGTGTCGGTTCGAGGTGGCCGTCCGCGCCATGGTGTGAACGCGAGTGGCGGAAGATTGGACGGCGTACATGGATCGGGTGGCACATGCATCGGCGATCGCGTGCGGGCAAGCACACATGCGGGAGGGAGAAGATCGATGGCGCCGATGGCTTGCGGGCCACATGGCGACGATCGGCAGTGTCGGTGGGGAGGAGGCCGAGCGGACCTTGCTGGTCCAAGGAAGGAAAAAGAAAGCGAGGGAGGGTTGCGGCCCAGAATGAATAGGGACTTTTGCTATTTTCTTTTTCCTCTCCCCGGGCCGCTAGCCCATCCCTATTCCCGGCTAGCAGCGGCCCGCGCCACACATGCCTCCTCATGGGCCCCACCTGTCAGCCGCTCTCCCTCGCGCCTCCTCACTTCCTCAGTCGTCGCCAGCTGGGCGTCCGCTCGCCCCGCCTCCTCACTCTCCCGCTGATGTGTGGGCCCACACGTCAGGGCCTTCGTCTTCCTCCGTCCAGATCGAGCGGAGGGGAAATATTTTCTCCGCCGTCCAATCACTGCCTTCGCCTGCCTCCTCACGCGCCCGCTCCGTGTTCTAACCCCGCGGACTAGGTCGCCGCCTATTACCCCCACGTCCTCCGCCCTGCACGCGCACGACCCCGTGTGAATTTCGCACGTCCCGCCCTCGCCGCCGTTGCCCTCAAGCTGCAAAATTCGGCCGCCTCGGCCACGATCTCTCCAGCCCGAGTCCTTAAAAACCTTCGCCGTCCTCCCCTATCTTTTCCCTCAAACGCCGACGCTTCCCGTGCCCCCTAACCCCCTCCATGCCGTAAACCCGAGCCACTGCCACCGCTGTAGCCACTAACAGGCCACACACTCGCCACCGCCAGCTCCGCCACACGCCGGAGAAGCCAGGCCGCCGCTCCCGAGAGCCCCTACGCCGCCGGAAGCCCATCCTCTTCGTCCTCCTTCTCGATGCGTCTCTCCTTCGGCCTTCGGCCGTGAAATCTCGCTGCCCCATTTGGCTATTCTTTCATCTAACCCACTCTACACCTTCCCCAGGATCCCCTGAACGTCGTCCACCCCTCCGTCGCCAGTGATCCTCGCCGGAACACTCCCCTCGCCGCCATCCCGAAGCTCAGCCACCGCTAATCCTCTCCGTTCGCCGCCGTTCGCCGTCCTCCGACTGACGCAACCCCTTGGTGAGCACCCCCGTGGGTTCCCCGTTCCATTCTGCCGCTTGCCACCGTCCTCCGGGGGCCAGATGGTCGCTAGCGGCAACCATCGGGCTGCTCGGCCGCGCTAGCGGGGGTGAGTCCCTTTCGTCCTGCGCCGTCCGATCTACCCCGGGGCAAATCCGGACCGGCCACATGGCGCTTCACGGGCGCCCCGCTCCCTCGCCACATCGGCGTCACCTCGGCGCCGCGTCGGCCTCTCGGTCCGCCGTGGCTGCCACGTGGCAGCCACGTGGCCAGTCCCCGTCGGGACAAGGTGGACTCGGTCCACCGTGCGCCGCCGACCTATGGGTCACTGACCCATGGGCCCCGCCTGTCGGCGCCGGCCCCATGGTCTGTTGATGCCATAAATCCATTTAATTGCGCAATAAATCGATAAACAATTAATTTGTATAGCAAAATCACAGTAAAAACTTCAAAAATTCATAACTAATTCATACGAGCTCCGATTAATTCCATTCAAATTTCATTAAATCCAGAAAAATGCCAAGAATCCATTAAAAATACTTTTAACCCCTGTTTCAGTGCCCACATGTACTTTTTTGGTTGTTTGTATATTGTTTGTTATAGAATCCGATGCAGTTGATCCTCCCATTTATTACGAAGTCATTGCAGAGTTCGCTGAGCCGGAGCAAGGCAAACTACATCGTTTCCTCGATCATATTATAGCCATTTATTGCAAAATGTTTGTTTTAAATTAATAAACATGCATTGTTTCATCATTTCATATGGGAAAGTGGACCAATATAATGCAATTTTAATTGCTATGACTTTATTCCTCCTGTATACCTTTGTAGCTGGATAATAATATGACTAGAGGCTATGGTTAGGATGCTTAGCCATGCTTTGAAACCATTAGATCACATAGGAATTTAAATACTCTTATTTATATTTATTGTTCGACTCTATGTCGAGAAATGTAACTTTGGATATATTAATATTAAAACACTAAAATTTGGCATAAATTGTGGGTTGTGAGTGCATAGTTTTGCTGGTCGCACCCATAGCAACTAAGGACCGGTTCGCGGGAACTCCTTGGGTAATCAATCGTACGTACCACAAGCCAGCATGGGCAATGGCTAGACTTATAGCGTCTCTTCTCCCTATCCTAAGCACCATTGGTGAGAATGGACGTGATAGAGTTGGGTCGGCTTAGGGTCGGGTTGATTGGCTTCCGGATCCATTGTGGCGCAAGGGGGTAGCCTGGTCAATACGGTGTGCCCTGTCGACAGATGCAACCATAACATGGTGTGGATAGTTAGAGAGAGGTTGCGTGAACGGTCCTGTCACAGCCTCTCACAGGGTGTCGTGGTGACATGCTGGCACACGGGAACATGTGTGGGGCTGTGTCTTATGGGTACAGTTATACACCTTTGGCCAGAGTTAAAATCTATTCAAATAGCCGCGCTCGCAATTATGGGCATGTCTGTCAAGACTCACCATGATTACTCTCACTATAATAACTTGACTTAAAATTTGCTGTGGTGATAGGATGGATGATTTGGACCTGGTCAACGTGGTATAACGTTGAGCAGTGGAGGATTAATACTATTAAATTAATCAACTTTTTTACTGTTTACAAACTATTATTGATTGCAACTGCTTTTACGCAAATAAACTCTCAAGTCTACCTTTGTCTCCCGTGCATTGTGCATATTCGCTGGTGTGACTTGTTGAGTACTGTGGGTGGTACTCAGTCTTGCTCCCTTTCCCCCTCTCAGTGGTGGAGTACTTATCCGACGAGAATCATCAAGAGGATTAGGTTAGATCCACCGTCAAGACGCCTGTGGATTGGAAGCCTCTGCTTAGCTAGCTGTATATAGGATTTATTTACCTTTACCGCTGCATTTATGTAAGATAATTTTATTCTGTTTGTAAGACGTATTCTGTATGCCAACTTGGTATTGTGTACCCTGGCTTTTCTGGACAGGGATTTAATACACAGAAATGTTCAGAATTCTGGTTACGAATTTCTGGGCGTTGCAGTTCTCGCTGTGCTATCATTCCACTATTGTTGTTTTGTTTGAAGGTTGCTGCTCAGGGCCCATACCCGCCGCAGGCCGCCTGCGCTCTCTGCCCGCCACCTGCGCCTCCACCTGTGCCCCTCGTGCCTGCGCCCGTGCCCGCGCTTGCCCCTGCGCTGGCCGCCCATGCCCGTTGGCTGCCGCCCTTGCCCGATGGCGCCACCCCGGCTGCCCGCGCCTGCTGTCCTCACACGCGCCCTCTCTTGTGCTGGCTGCCCGCCTGCGAAACACATGATACAATTTGTTCTGGTGGCTTTTTTGTTAACCAACGTGTTCGTGATTAGTTAATCAACGACGGCGACCGGACACTGACAAAAGAGATGTCTGGGGGAAGTTACCGTCCCGCAATGATAAGACGGTTATGACGCGGTTATCAAACCGTGGTAACTGTTAAAGCCACGTAAATTTTAACTTAGAAATTTTAATTTAAAATTTCTAAATCTCACAATAATGCCACGGTTATCGTGGTTAGATCACGGTTATCATGCAGTAAGCCACGGTAACCACAGGGTAAGACGCGGTAACCACGGTCTTCGATTTAAGAAAATCACAAACAAAAAGAAATTCACAACTCCACAATTAATAACAGTAAAATGCTATAATATAATATCCACAAATAAAAAGATCAGAGTAACCACAATATAATATCCACAAGCATCAAACCTATATTTTGAAGCAACGTACATGGCAAAATATAGAGTTAGCTTACTATTTTTTATAAAATTTTATCACCAGATACTATTAAAAATCATGTGCTACTTGTAGAAATTCTTTAAATTTTTTTTCCTTTTAAATTTAAAATCAAACAAATTAATGGAACCTTATCACTATTAACTCTTATTCTCTTCCTGCTATAATATAAGGAATTTTGCTATTTAAATTTGTTCAAAAATATAAAGAATTTTATGATTCCAACCGAGACAGTACTTTATTTTCTACTTATACTAGTTTATTCTCTACTTATCACTTTTTTACTGGTTTATTCTTTACCTACCATATTTTTAAGAGTATAAGCTTTTTTAGTTATAACATTAAATGAGTTGGAGTACAGTGTGCACACGGGTACCGGCGGTGTAGGGAGCCTGCCAGCGAGCGAACATTCCGAGGGCCGGGTTTTTAGCGGTGACGTGGCGGAGCGGTAGATATTTTCTCGCGCGCCGGAACTGCGAAGCGTGTGCGTGCGTGCGTGGAGGAGGACGGCAGCGGCGCACGATATTATTGTTCCCCGTCAGAGTGCGAGACGGTTTTGCCCCTGTGTTAGACGCCTCATTTACGGACCCTGCTACCCTGGATATTTTGGTGCTTAGCGCCAGTGCCGTGGCCTTTGGAAACTTCTGGTCACTCGTCTTTTCTTAGGGCCTGTTTGGTAGAGCTTCAGATTCTATGATTCTAATATTGTGATTCTGATTCTTATGGGGATTTTGTGAATTATTATGAGGATTTTCAATTTTCGTTCGCTGGATTCTCACGAGAAGCCGCGTTTTGCCGGATTCTCCATTTATGTGTAAAATTGAGAATCACAACGGATTGATTCGGCTGAGAATCGGGGGGATTTTTTCCCCGTTTGGCTCAGCTCCAATTGATTCGATTAAGAATCACCCCTAAGAATCCCTACCAAACGCGCCCTTATTCTCTCTCTTTTCAGGGGGTTGGTGTTGGGCATCAGACAGCTGCAGCCACGTCAGAAGCTTTGGCGAAGGTTGGCAAGGTGGTGAAATAGTAGTAGTTTGGTGTGATACTTTTATCTACTAATGTCTTTCTAAATTTATTTGAAGAAATTTCTGTAAATTACTAAATTTTAGTATGGTATGATGGCTAAGATATGTTTGGACTATTGTCTTTCTTACTAAAATTTGACAATACCGTTGCACTATGTTATGGTTGAAGTTATGGTTAAAGATGGTAACAAGCTGAACATTGTCTTAATGTTATATTACTAGAAAAGTTTATTTTCCAGTTGCTATAACGGATAATCTAGCAATAACGGATAATCTAGCAACAATGGTATTTTATAGATTTAGGTAATTAACAATGCTATATGATATATAGCAAAAGGTAGAAAAATGTAAATAGATTTTGATTTGAGCAGGTGACAAGCTAGATTGATTTGGAGTCGTGGGTAGGGGTTGTTTTGCTAGGAGCTATCCTATAAGGCTACAAAAAAGTACAATAAAAGAGTATGAAAGTGATGTAGAATAAATTCGTGTTAGATTAGTCGTTAACATATATTGTACTAGGAAGATATTAAATTTATATTAATAACGTGTGATACGGGTTTATCATATTTGCTTAGATTTTTCATATTATAACCGTTTATGACATTGACTTATTGATTATTTCCATTCATATGGCCTTTTCCCCTTTATTCTGCGATTATGATAGACTCCCAGTCTGGCTTGTATGTTAAGCATTTTCATATGGTGCATGCTTGATATTTACATTACTTAATTGATGAGCAATATTACGGTTCATTAGACCAGTGTTATCTTGATAGCTTTACACGATATAGTGATCACAAAAAAATCTTTACTTTTAAAAAGACAGCCATCCAAATGTACATACGAATGACTCCAACAGGCTGGACTTGACTATCCTTTCATTAGGTGCTTAACTGCTGCCATGAAAGACACTGGACACAGAATAAATGATCTCTCCCAAAGGACTTTCAATATAGACGTGGAAATCTATTTGGGAAAATGATATTTTGATTGCTGACAAGGCTATTTGTACATGATATTTTCTAAAGTTGGGGTGGGTATCTTTCAGATTGAATGGTTGAGATATTCTGCATTAGTTATGGTTGGAATGGGTACAGCTATATTTTTGCGTAGAGTTAGGCTCAAATGGCTCCATCTAAAAAAATATCCAACTATATACTTATATTTAATTAATCAAACTAAGTTTGCATGTGTTATTACTTCCTGCAATTATTTGGCCATTATTTCTTTACGTGATATTGGCTTCACTTCTGGTGCCCGAATCAGTTGTGTCTAGTGTCTTATTTATATTGTACAACATTGTATACATATGTAATAACAAAAGGCTAATTGATCCTTAGCTCAGCTAGTTAGGTTTTTTATAGTTGAAACCTACACACCTAAGTTTAAGCCTTAGACTGGATATGGATGCTTATATTTATGGCTAATTTATTTTTTTATTGATAGACGATGTATCCATCGATAACGAGAAAGCATGTGCATATATATGAGCGTCTTTGTTAACCGCTCAATTCGGCGGTCTACAAATATTATAGTCCGATACTAGTCTAAAGCACCGTTTAGAAAGCTGGTGATTATGGGAAGAGATAATTAGAATTGAGAAACTAGTGAATTTTCTATTAAATTTCCATTAATCACATAAGATATTTTAAACCTTTCTTATCCAGTCTTTTCCTATGGCCATAAAAAGAAAGAAAAGAGTGAAAAATAAAAAGATTGAGAGCTGACAATCTGAGATGCTCCAGTACTCCACTACTCGACCTAAGTCTACCGGTGGCTGAGAAGAAAGCAAAACAAGGTGCGCCGTTGGATGCCTCCCCCTCCTCCCCGGTGGCCCCCCATCTGGCGCCGTCCTCGCCGCCGCGGGCCCACCCCCCCCCCCCGCCGATATTTTCCTACCCCGCGCGTGGCAAATCCGTAATTAACCCCCAACTCCGTGCCCCTTCTCCCCCACCTTCCCCGCGCCCATATAAACGGGCCGCGAAAATATCTCGCCTCGCCACCGTCTCAGCTCAGCTCTGACTCCACCATTTGGAAGCATCGGGCGCCGAGGAGAGAGAAAGTTCTAGAGAGAGAGGAGAGAGAGAAGGGGAGGGATGTTTGATGCGGCGGATCACGGTGGCGGAGGGGTGGTGGCGGTGAAGAGGATGAAGTTGTGCGCGGAGGAGGAGGAGGAGGGGATGGAGGTGGATGGGGAAGGGGAAGGGGAGGAGGAGGATGAGGAGGGGGAGGGGGAAGAGGAGGAGGAGGGGTGGGTGTGGAGGCCGCCGGGGGGCGTGGGGGAGGATGCGGCGGCGTGGGAGGGGAGGGCGGCGGCGATCGTGGTGTCCGACGCGGTGGAGGCCGACTTCCCCGTCATCTACGTCAACGCCGCCTTCGAGGCCGCCACGGGGTACCGCGCCGACGAGGTCCTCGGCCGCAACTGGTGAGCCTCGATGTCCCGCCCTCCTGTGCTGCTTTCTCTCTATTCCGATGCTCTCCGCTCTGCTTTGGTGTGATTGGGATGGCGAAATGTTGCTTGTTTTGGTGCTCTCGATGTGAGCTTAGATGGCGAGATGCTGGTTGTTGTGGATCCTGCTAGTGATTTGTGCCGTAATGCCGTGCAGTCAAAACTTGGGATTTTAATGCGCATTCCTTAAATTTCGTCTTAGAATCTGGGGTTCCTGTACGAACGTACGGTGCAGACTGCAGAGTGTACACCACTCTACCTTAATGATGCGTGATTCCTGATTTTTTTTAGTATTTTGTCGTCACTTTCGATTGGATGGTTCCTTATTTTTTTAGTCAAAGTTAGAGATGGGAATCATGAGGATATGAGATTTAGATAGCTCGTGTCAATACGGGTAATTCGAAGTTTACTGTTTGTGTTAGACCATCAGTTGTTTGGAGCTCACCTATTAGTAATGATGACATTGCTGATTATCCATCCACACATGAAGCACTAAACGAGTAAGCCAACAAGCAAAGTAATTCTTAAAAATGTTGTTGTTCATCATGTTAGGTGCTGACGTGATTTACGGTTTGGATATGTTCTTGCTATAGCTAAATTTATGAAATGGCGTCCCCCCAAAAAAAATTATAAAATGGCTTTTGAAGCAAATTTTGTGTGCACAAAAGTTCGTATATTGTTTGTATATTGATAGTTGCATTGGACCGTAGAGGCCAACAATGAAATTTTCATATATTCCTTCTGGCTTTGGGTCGTTTCTGTTTTCTGGTGAGAAGATGGTGGGCAAGCAAGGATGAGTGGCTACCTTAGATATTTTCCCTTGATATTTCTTCTTGTTCTCTTGCTAGACCAAAGTAGGCCACTTGCACATAGACAAACGGGATGATGGAAGAATAAACCGTAGTATATATTGGGAATATAAAATAAGATGGGTAGGCCATTAATTGGAATATAAAGCTCGTCTCTTGTGAGTGCACAGTTGTGTAGCATATGAGTACAAGAATTTGTAACAGGGAATATCATGGTTTTACCCGTTCGTTTTATTTTTTTAGGGCATGTTCTAGCTATTTACCACCAGGCTACCAATTAGTACTTAGTAGTAACTTTTGTCTTCCATTGGTATATATCATGTTTAGTGGTGGCCTTCTCGTTCTCTAGTAGGATATAGTATGCTGGATTAGTAAGACTTTTTGCCCCTCTCTTGGACAGTAATGGAAAGCAATTAATTATTAATGTGTTCACAAGCAAAATTAGCATTGAACTTGGACACCAGTCATGAAATTTGATTCGTAATAACAATATGGAAAACTATTAGTAGTGTCGAACTTATAAATGTAGACCTGCCAAGGTTTTCAGTTGACAAGTACCTGATTATGGTCAGTTTCATAATTCAGAACTTAATTTTGAGCATAAAATGGAACTTCTGGATGTAATATGAAGCTAAACTTTGACAGATTTGATTTGGGTAGTAAATGTATGAACTTGGTTTTCATGCTTTGCTGTTTAAGTCTTTTAGATTTATTCCGTAAATTTTGTTACCATTTTGTGGCGATATGCAAATAGTACAGGCCAAGTGGCAAATATTCTTCTCTGCACAATTAGCTTCTCTTTCGTCAGATTATGAAATTTCTTGATAAACAATGTATTGAATTGCTTACATGATGTAATCACTTGTCTCCTACGTTACATTTTTGACATATCATGCCATCACAAGCAATTCCAAACATATTACTTGTATTTCTCAGTAGATGCATTGGACAAATTTAGTTAACCCTGTGTTCCATCATAAGTAGTTTGGACATTTAGCATCAGCTCTAGGCTCTGGCTAACATAATTAAGTATTCAATATAGGTAATTTTTGCATTTCTACCAAAGTCCAAAAGGCATCAAAATAATAGCCGCACTAGTTTCTGCCTAATATTTAGCAATGGTAGCACTAGATGAAGAGAATCCATTTGAAACCAAACAAAAAGCCACATTCTTCTTAGTTGTTTCCAACCAGGCTATTAGACAAATGTATGTTCCCTGTGCTTGACTTGCTGTAAACCCATATTTCCTACTGACAGTAATTATTCCCTCTTTCTCTGATGACCTTTTTTTTCCTATCATTTTTTACTTATATAATTGTTGAACTGTATCATGTTTGCATCAAGCTAACAGTGACATAACTTGACAGAGGGCCTAGTGAAGCTTCTCACATTACTCTGTTGACTCAAAACTTGTCTTTCAGCCGATTCTTGCAATTTCGGGATCCACGTGCCCAAAGACGACATCCACTTGTTGATCCTATGGTTGTTTCAGAGATCCGGCGATGCTTGAATGAGGGGATTGAGTTCCAAGGTGAGCTATTGAATTTCCGGAAGGATGGTGCTCCGCTGTACAATAGGCTAAGGCTCATTCCAATGCATGGGGATGATGGCTTTGTGACGCACGTCATTGGAATCCAGTTGTTCTCTGAAGCTAACATTGATCTCAGCAACGTATCATATCCAGTGTATAAACAACAGTCCAATCACAGACCCAACATTCAAGAGATGAACTCTGCTTCCCATGAACATATTCCTAAGATCCAAAGTTCTGAGTACTGTGGCATCCTCCAGCTATCAGATGAAGTTCTGGCGCACAACATCTTGTCTCGCCTATCTCCGAGAGATGTCGCATCCATTGGATCAGTCTGCACTAGAATGCACCAGTTGACTAAAAATGATCACCTTAGAAAGATGGTCTGTCAAAACGCATGGGGAAGAGATGTCACTGTGAGGCTTGAGATGAGCACCAAGATGCTAGGATGGGGTCGTCTTGCAAGAGAGCTTACAACCCTTGAGGCAGCTTCATGGAGGAAGTTCACAGTTGGAGGACGCGTTGAGCCTTCCCGGTGCAACTTCAGTGCCTGTGCTGTTGGTAACCGCCTTGTCCTTTTTGGAGGCGAAGGAGTCAACATGCAGCCAATGGATGATACATTTGTGCTCAACCTGGAGTCTGCAAAGCCTGAATGGCGCCGTGTCAAAGTTTCAGCTTCTCCACCCGGCAGGTGGGGGCACACTCTCTCATGGCTGAATGGCTCATGGCTGGTAGTCTTTGGAGGCTGTGGACAGCAAGGTTTGCTTAACGATGTCTTTGTCCTTGACCTTGACGCCAAGCAGCCTACTTGGAGGGAGGTCGCAAGCGAGGGTCCACCATTGCCGAGGTCTTGGCACAGTTCATGCACCCTGGATGGATCAAAGCTTGTCGTCTCAGGGGGTTGCACCGAGTCTGGTGTGCTCCTCAGTGACACATTCCTGCTTGACCTCACCAAGGAAAAACCAGCATGGAAGGAGATCCCAACATCCTGGTCACCGCCATCCCGCCTCGGCCACACCTTGTCTGTCTTTGGTAAGACCAAACTTTTCATGTTTGGTGGGTTGGCAAAGAGTGGCTCTCTCCGGCTACGCTCCTCTGATGCCTACACAATGGATGCCGGTGAAGACACCCCACAATGGAGGCAGCTGGCGACAACCGGGTTCCCGAGCATTGGTCCACCTCCAAGGCTTGATCATGTCACAGTCAGCCTGCCCTGTGGACGGATCATCATCTTCGGTGGCTCGATCGCTGGGTTGCACTCGCCATCCCAGCTGTTCCTGCTTGACCCGGCCGAAGAGAAGCCAACATGGAGGATCTTGAACGTCCCAGGTCAGCCACCCAAGTTCGCTTGGGGGCATAGCACATGCGTCGTTGGTGGCACCAGGGTTCTGGTCCTGGGAGGCCACACTGGGGAGGAGTGGATCCTCAATGAACTCCATGAGCTGTGCCTCGCGAGCAGGCCCGATGAAGATGAGTGATTCCATTCATTTGCTTGCTCGTCTGATTTATTTAGATCCTATGATTAATACGCATATCTGATGTTATCGCGACCCTATGTAAAAGTAGTGAAAAGGAAACAAAAAATGATTACTGGTAGTTTTCATCCTTAGGAGTTACGAAAAAGATCTGAAAAAAAGTTGTGAAATAAAGGTTGGTCTAGTTTTTCTTTTTTTTTTTCTTCCTTGTGTCTGCGTACGTTTCTACTCCATATGATGTTTTGATGCAATTTGTCAGTGCATTATAGTGTGTACATTAGTACCATACTCCATTGTTTCAGAGCTTACATATGCTTGGACAGTTACCTACTACTCTTTCTGTCCCATAATAGTAGTAACTTTTTATTTTTTGAGAAAATTAAGGTTAAGGTGAGAAGTGATCGTAATTGGTTGAAATGAGTAGTTAGATGAAAAAAAAGTAATGGATGCATGGTTATAAGTGGTTGATAGGTGGAGAAGTAAGTAGTATTTTAGAATAAATTTAAATTATAAAAATAGTAGTATTATGGGACGGATGGAGTACTTAACCTCTCTTAAAGTACAAGTTAGAGAGGATTTTTGTAGGCGAAACCTGCCATTGGAGAGATGCCACACGTGTGAATCTTGTTTCATAAGGTTATACACACTTGTGACCTACACCACCATCGCCAGGCGCTTGTCGAGGCGGCCGAAAAAGCAGGTAACAAAGGAGATGACAGAGGTATCCGATGTGTAGATTTATATATTTGCTGCGTTTTTTCACGGTCTCCGATTGAACTGCAGCGAATCACGGACACCGGCGTGCTGCAGCGGCGAGGTCGAGGTGCCTCCGCTTCTTTGGCCCCAGATTGTGCGCATCAGATTCTACTAACAAAAGCCTGCGTATGTGTGCTGCTTTCATTTTTGAAAGCACCACCATCGCCCAGCTTCATCAGATCATGGGATTCTCTCAAAAGGAAGAACGAACGAACGGGACCTATATGAATATAGGAGACCCACTTGGCAAGCGATAATTAGTAGACTCCAGTTGGCAACCGATAATTCAGAACCTTTCATCAGGGACATATATCCTGTACCAGATAGTCCGGAACAGGTATCACTGGTCAAAACTGACAAAGGCAGGAAGAATTCAAGCTGTCACCATCGATAAGTTTTTTGGTCGACAAAACTAGTCTAGCAAGCCTGGTGAATAATCAAAGTCCAAACAGGGTCAACCGAAAGCTTCCAAGGCGGTCATACACTCAATACTGAAAAAAAAAAGTCTTGTAACAACATGGTTAATATAACAGCATTCTAACAGTGCAAAAGAGTAGGGTTTTGCCTGTGGCTGGCGTGGAACAAGAAACCCAGGATCCAGCCATCATTTATCAACTGAAGAAAAACATGATCCAGAACTACTTAAGTACTTAATTAAACAGTATCATCTACTCCTCAATGGGGCAATGACAGTTCGTGTACTCAGGATAGCTACTGAAAGCCGAAGAAATCGATTTCCATTGCCCCAGCAACAGCAGATGATGCATCAGACTAGCGTCTGAATTCACCTCACTCATCCCCAGATTCTTTTGGAGCTGCGGCCTCCTTGATTTCGTCACCACCATCATCCTGCAGGCGAAGAAAACAAGCAAGGAGATATTAGAACCATGAAGAGAAAACAAACAAATGACTCAAGGAAACTCACATTGGCATCTGAAGTCCATAGAGTCAAGTTGTCACGCAGGAGCTGCATGATCAAAGTGCTGTCCTTGTAAGATTCTTCACCAAGGCTGTCCAGCTCAGATATGGCCTCATCAAACGCCTGTAAGAAACATGAATTCATTTAAATCATATGCTAAACAAAAGAGATCACAGCATTACTTAAAAACAAAAACATTTCTTCACATCTTATAGCAATTTCACTTATTTAAAGCAATTACAAATGCATCAGCACTTACAACACATCAGTTACATGAATTTTACGTCATAAATTCTCTCTCTGTCACCGTTCCAAGCTCCAAAGCTAGGTACACTTTAATCATGATGCAAAGTCTAAATGGAACATGTAAAATTTCGGTCAAAACTACAACATGGGCACATGGCATATGCAAACTAGACAAACACAAAATTACAAGAATCAGGATAACCCAGAAAATAAAAATATCAACCATTATAGACATTTTCTTGACTATTTATTTATCAGTGTATGACCAAATCACCTTAAAGCTAACAGCCAAAATGTAGCTGATAGGTGACACAACATTCATAAATTGTATCTCATCATAAAAATCAACCAAAGAATGCATGAAACTGGTGTCAGTAGATTCAAACAGTACATTTTGGGGGATTCACTACAAACTATTGTTGTGCTGATCATACTCAACAGCATGTGACTGAAGCATAAGATTTTTGAACAGGTTAATTTATCATTCATGAATCCACAAAGTAGAATATAGCTTTAGAATGAACAATGTGTGTGCTTTTGATAAAAAAAAGAATGCAAATACAATTTTCCTAGCAAAATTTAAATCTTTCACGCTTATTAAAAGCTAAGAAATTAGTTCCATTAATCCAATATGATATTTCCAGCACAACCACTAGTCCAATACAAAACAGGTCCTTGATGCTACAAAATCAATATAGGATATTCTATTGCCAAAACCACAGGACAAAAACTTTGTATGGAAATACATGGCACAGAGAAGAAAAACACTGAAACCGAAGGTACATGATGTGCTCGTAACTTGCTGAATAGAAAATTTAAGGGGGGAAATTGGAAGTGAATATAAACATAGAGTAAGCAGACCTGCTTTGCAAGGTTGCAGGCACGGTCAGGGGAGTTCAGGATCTCGTAGTAGAACACTGAAAAGTTGAGTGCAAGCCCAAGCCTTATGGGATGGGTAGGAGCCAAATCTGCGAGAGCAATGTCCTGCAAACACACACAACAAACTGAATTCAAACCACAAAAACTAACCATTGTATTCACATGTATAAAAAAAAATGCAATATATCATAAATCCAACCTGAGCAGCCTTGTAGGCATTCATGGTGCTCTCCGCAGCCTGCTTCCTCTCCTCGCCAGACTTAAACTCCGCAAGGTACCTGCACAACCATCACCAAGAGAAATCATATATCCATCTCCATCACTCCAAATGACAAATTCACATCTTTAATCGTTGCCAAACTCCATGGCAGCACCAAGATTCCAAGAATATCAAGTAAGCTCCCATTCAACTGCGTTAACAGACATCACACATAATTTCGACTTTTTCGCCATCAAGAGGAAAGGTTAACATCATATGTAAAGATGACGCCTAAAACATAGACCTGTACAGTAACAACGGATCTCAGACACCTATCATCCCATAAAAAAAACTACTACTACTAGATCTTAAATTTGGATTGGACCTGCACAACTCAAACCCTACCGTACAACCTTTAATTAATCAAAACAGAATAAAATAACTCATAAATAAAGGAAACATATCCCAGCAGTACTCCCCATCTGTCAATATCATGCCTTCACCGACCCAAAGAAATCATCATATCTCGAATTCTTGATCGATCCGCCGCGCACACATAGATCAACACCATCAAATCTTGAATTTGCAACGCAAATAGTGTATCCTTTGGTGAGAATATATACCTGTGATAGTCGCCCTTCATCTTGAGGTAGAAGACCTTGGACTCGGCGGTGCCAGCGGAGGGGACGAGGTGGGAGTCGAGCAGGGCCAGGATGCCGTCGCAGATGCGGGCGAGCTCGGCCTCGATCTTGCCCCTGTAGGAGCGGATGGTGGCGGCGTGGGCCTCGTTCCCGCGGCCCTCCTCCTTCTGCTCGATCGACGAGATGATCCGCCACGACGCGCGGCGCGCCCCGATGACGTTCTTGTACGCCACCGACAGCAGGTTCCGCTCCTCCACGGTGAGCTCTTCTCCGCCCCCCGCTCCCCCAGCCGCGCGCGCCACGCGCTCCATGAACTCCACCATCTCCTCGTACCGCTCCGCCTGCTCCGCCAGCTTCGCCTTGTACACGCTCTCCTCCCTCGTCGGCTCCGCCGGCGACATGGTTGGCTCCCTCTTCTCCTCCTCCTCGTCTGCCACAGGGAGGGCTACAGGGTTAGGGGCGGAGCAGCGGATCGGGACGCGTATTGTGTGGGAGGAGGCGAGGCGAGGACGGGGTGGGGATTAATTTGAGGAGGCCTCCGCTCCGGCGTGGGTGGAGAGTGGGGCCCGCCTGTCAGTGGGCACGTGGCGGTCAAGCGAGCGGGCCGTCTGCCGGGGGGAACGGTGCGCGGGGAGAGCCGTGTGGAAGCCTGTGTGGCTGGGTTGGGAGTGGGTGGAGGTGCGGGTAGGGGACACGTGGGGTGTATTTGGTGGGTGGAAATGGTGTTTGGTGTGAGTGGACGGTGCGGTTGTGAGTCGTGTGACAAAGATAGGTGATTTTTTTTTTCGATTTGGGTTTTTTGGGCGGTGAACTGGTCATGCAAGGACAGTAGCTGGGTTGTTTGAATTTGCCTTTGTATTATAAACCGTATGTAAAGTGGAGAACTTCATTAGTATATAATTAATTAAATATTAGTTATTAAAAATTTAAAAAATAGATATATTTAATTTTTTAAGATAGTTTTGTAAAAAAGTTTTTGCAAAAAATACACCCTTTTTCGTTTTGAAAAATGTGCTAACAAAAATTGAGACATAAGCCATAAGCATAAGCCGAAAAAAACACCACCTAATCCTTGCTGGCTTGCTGGCTGTAATTCTGTTTTTAGATTTCCATTCTGAAATATTTTCAGTTGCAAATGTGTTTTTTTTTTAAAATAAGCTAATTTTACAATATTCTCAACTATGACAATTTTATATTGGTGGAGCTACAATTTATGTTACGGTTGTCTCAAGAAGGTATTAAACATAACGGTGATTAACAAGGCTAGAATGACTCTTCCATATTGTTTATATGGCAACATCAACATTGTTTAACCTTATTTTATAGTATATAAGTATTTTTTTTATATTTCATTGTAATTATACATCTTATACGTTTATTGACAAAATCATAACTTACCTCACTTAGAATGTGTACGGTGCTCCTCACCGTTAGATTGGTCCTATAGCTTCTCCCTTGCCATTGTTAATTTCCCATAAACTCAAGTAGGAGGTGGATGCATTTATTCATTTATCTAATAAGATAGCTAAAACTAATCGAACCTATAACTTATTTCTATATACAAACATATTATGAAAAAACACTATCACATAGGCCAATACCGCGTCCGTGTGTCATGGTAAGGTTTGCTAATACCTTAGATATAGTATAAAAAAGAAAGAAAGAAAAACTAGATTGACAACATCATACAAAAACATCTAGTTTGTATCTGTAGCTTTTACAAAAAGATGCAAACCGACTCTTATTACAGACTTTTTACTCAAATGAATGGGCCAAAGTGCCAAAGTGGGGACAAGATCCTGTCTCATGCATCCTGCCGAAGCTGCTATACGCGCGCACGTTGGCAGTGCGCACCTAGCAGCTGCGACACATGGTATATGCCCCCACACAAATGCACTCCTCTATTCAAACTGTTTCGAACCTAATCAAGTTTATAATACGAGTATTCTCACAAAGAAAAAGAAAAAATATATTACGAGTAGTAGTATGATTTGCATGGTCGAGGGTCTCATCGCGCGCATGCAGAGGTTGCAGGGAAGATGCTCCTAAAAAATCACGATTGATTAAACTATGTACCCCTACAGTACCAGTTAAAAATAATTAAAAATAATAATATTGAAAAAATGAGTAAACTTTACACTAATAATTTGAAACTTTCATCTCTAATTTTGAAACTTTCAATTTAATTTTTGAAACTTTTAACTCAAATTTTAAAACTATCAACTAAGAATTTAAAAAATCTACTCAAATTTTAAAAGTTTCAACCCAAAATTTGAAACTTGTAATTAGATTTTCGAAACTTTCAACTAAAATATAAAACTTTTAACTCTGCTTATATTTACAAAAGTATATTTTAGTTTTGGAAATTTATAAATCTATACCCCCAACGCCCTCTCGAAGGACGTTTTTTAACCCTCTCGGAGGGCGTTTATTTGCTGACCTGGCAGACGGCCGTAGGCCTCCATTGTCGGGCAGCCGTTGGGCCTCTGCCATTTTACAAGCGACCCCCTTACCGTCCTCCTAAAGAGCGATATTTTCCTGAGCAGGGGACCGCCTGCAAAAGTGGCAGCCCCGCGGGTCGGCCATTTTACAGACGGCCCTCTTGCCGCCCTCTGGGAGGGCGATTTTTTTCCTAGGCAGGAGGCCGCCTGTATAAATGGCGGCTGCCCGGCCGCTGGGGTAGGATACCACCTGCAAAAGTGGTAAAAAAAAAGTCCTCCACCAGGGCGATTTTTGGTGGCTCGGTATAAAACCCCCTCCCGGCCTCCGAAAAATTCATAAAATTCTCAAAAATACTAGAAAAAAAAAAGAAGAGAGAGTTGAGAGGGGAGGCAAAGGAAAGCGGCGAAGCCTTACTGGTTTGCAGATTCGTCTACAGGTAAAATCTTTCGTCCCTTTGCAATTTTTATTTGTAATCATGAAGTGATGTAGTATGTGTAGTATTGTACTAGTTACGTGTAACGTACAATATGAAAATAAGTTGTTATATTCGTAGATCTGTAGTTTTTAGGTCAATCTATTTATCGACGTAATTTTTTTAGAGATGGTAATTATAAAATGTCAATTACACGGTATTATATCTTATGAGCATGTTGATACTTAGTTTAACTCTATTTTTTAACAGAGATGTCAAATAAGGTAGTATTTCAGTTATTTCATGGACAAGGAAATGTTAGGTATGGTCCACAGAGTGTAGATCTATTGGAGTTCAGTTCAATGGCTAAGGATATTGAAAAGCCGGCAGAGAGAAGTTTCGGGTCAGTGTACAACTGATTGATGCGAGGCTTCCAAGTCGATCTCCAGATCAACGCAATAACCGTGTATGTTGTAGTAAGTCGTGCAATCGAATGTTTATTTAGGGAACTTATACCGGTGGATTGCACTGCCACTTGAAGATGATACGTGGAGAATGCATTCCAATGTGATTCGCCACTTGTCATTCTTGTGTCGGTGTACAAGAAGGATAACATTGTTGTAATGGCCGTACAAGATGATAAGGGTCCAAGTGTGACGGGAGATGATGCTAGAATAATGAAGGAAAACAAAGGAGAGCATGAAGAAGATAGGCCACCAACATGTGCGGCAGACGAGGAAGAGCTAATCGATACCATCGTTGATGAAATAGATAGGAAAGATGCTGATAACGAGCATGCAGAGGATGATGAATCATTTAATAAGGACAATGTAATACCTGCAGAATTGACCAACGACGATTTCTCTGGGTTTGTTATCTCCGAGCGGCATCATGTGCCATAGAAGTACAAGAAGAACGAGGTCATCCAGGAGGCTAAGTATGTATACATAGAGGATTTGAATGAGGCAGTGAAACAATGGACAGTGTCACTTTAGAGGGAGTTCTGGGTCGTGAAGTCAAACAAGTCGTTGTATGAAGTGAAGTGTATAAAAGATGGGTATCCATGGCGGGTACACGCGTTCAAGGATAAATGAAAGGATTATTGGCAAGTATCGATCGTGACCGAGCATTTTTGTCACTTAGGTCGAGAAATACCATAGAAACATGACATTTGTATTTGTTGCAATAGAGATGTACTCCCACGTTGTAAACAACCTAGAGTACAAACCAATATCAATTGTTAGTCATATTGAGGAGAAATTTAAATACACAATTAGCTATATAAAAGCATGGAGGGTGAAACAGAAGGTTGTTTTGATGAGGTTTGGCACATTTGAAGCATCGTATGATAATTTGTCTCGTCTTTTAGCTTGCATTATTTAGAGAAATCCAGAGACCTACTACGACCTGGAAGCTTTCTCATCAATTGACCATCGTAACCAAAGTATGTTGCAACGGGCATTCTTTGCATTAGGTGCTTGTATTTAGTCATTTGTGCATTGTCGTCCCATCCTCTGTATTGATGGGACATTCCTGACTGGAAAGTACAGAGAACAGATATTGACAGTAATTGGAGTTGACGGGATTAACCAAGTGTTACCCGTGACTTTTGTTTTTGTTGAGAGCCAGAATACTGATAGCTGGTATTGATTCCTAGAGCAGGTTAAGTTTGCAGTTATTCGGATGAGACCAAATGTATGCTTAATACATGACCGTCATGCCGGCTTGCGTGGGCAATTGAGTAATTGAGGGATGGCTACATAGATAAGGGGTATCACTAAGGTGGTCCGATGTACGATGTATATGGTGCATGTGTTATATGGGTGCTAATTTCTACATGCAGTTTAAGAACAAGTACCTGAGGAGGTTGGATAAGCTGACGTCTAAACAAACAGAGAAACAATTCAGGAGAGCTACCCTTATAGGGGATGAGGCTCTAGAGGGCGTTGAGGGTATAGATTTATAAAGTTTCAACACTAAAATACTTTTATAAATATTTTTTTAAAAAAATATAAAAATAAAAAAATTCCTGTCATGATCCATGAACAATGCTACCCCAGTCGATCAACATGCTTGCATGGTTGACGGTAGAGATCACCAACCCGCGCGGCTGACCCATCCATGCATGCATGCAGGCATCCGCCCATGCCGTTGAGCTAACAAAATGGTGGGATGACATGATTGCCGATATCCCTTGTTTAAAAGCAGCCTAGCTAGTAGGAGTACAATAACAAGTTGAGAACCTTCCAATCTGCACCCAATAATTAAGCTGTTTTTTATCCTTTTTCTCATAGAAACTGAAGCGTGAGCCCAAACATGGGGACCTGCGCAGAACTCTAATCAGATTTCCATCTATAAAAAATGAAAGAAAAAAATAAACCGCATTCACCATGTGCTATATGCGTAAGTAGCAAGGGGCTGTATAATGGGAATAGAGAGAGAGACAGATTTAAAGGAGAGCGATACTTCCATTCTAGTTTATAGCATAGTGTATAAATGAGTAGCCACCCTTCTTTTTTATAGCCATGATCCATACATAAAAGATGATATAAGGATCCAATAAATATTTTTAGACTGGACTTTCATGAACCCAAGTCCAAAGATTTCTCGACACTCACAATGATCGGTTCCGAAGTCTTTTTGTTGAACACACTTGGCCAATTGGCTCCCATTTTTCTCAACCATTTGCCACCAAAACCATGTATATGTGCGTCAGCATATATCACCGAGGCGCACGTCGTCGCTAAACTCTAATTTAATTTAAATCTCTACTAGAGCTAGCGGAACCGTCCACCAACCAGGCCATCCACGCACAGACCAATTGTTTCAGCCTCTCTTCTCCGTTTATTAGCTTCTTTCTCCTGCCGGCGAACTGACGAAGCGATCAAATGGAGCACGCCCAGCGGCGTCGTCTGCTTCTCCTCGTCGTCCTGCTCGCCGCCGCTACCAAGCACTCGCTCGCCGGCCTCTTCGGCTCACCGCCGTCCGGTCCCGCCGCCGGCGACAACGACGACGACAACACGGTTAGAGACATGATTACACCGCGTAGTACTGGAAATTAAAACCAGCGATTTACTTGGCCTAATTACAAGTTTTGCTTTCTTCCTTGATGCAGAAGTGCAGCCGAACGTGCGCGTCCGAGCACTGCATGGGTACGTATGCACGTACGTACGTATATACTCCACTCTCCCTTGCTGATGATTTGTTTTGTTATTAACTCAGTTTTTCTTACTATAATTTGTGTGGGTGTGTATGATGCTGTGAGCAAATTAATTAATACTGTGAGATTAAATTTGTGCGTGCGTGCGCAGAGGCTCCGTTGATGAGGTACGGCAAGTACTGCGGCGTGTCGTACACCGGGTGCCCCGGCGAGGCCCCCTGCGACGCCCTCGACGCCTGCTGCATGCTCCACGACGACTGCGTCCAGGCCACCGACAGTACGTCCATCCATCGATCACACTCTCGTTGATGCCAAATCGCTGATTATATTTAAAATATAAGTATTTATATGTTATTTAGAAAAGATTAAAGTTAAAAAGAAAAAACTTTAATGTTCCTCAATAAATAAGAAACAGCTAGAGTGAAGGATGGTTAGAGTTAATAGAAAAAAAATTTAAATAAAAAGTAATTGATAGGATAAATATTTATATTATATAACATGCTTTAAATATTAGAAATACTTATATTTTATAATAAAAAGAGTAAATCACTTTCTCTTTGTTGTTTTTTCTCGTCGTTTTGAACATCAACACAACCGTAGAACTGTTATTTTTATTATTTATTGTTTTGGACATTAACACGATCCATCTATCTGACGTAGAAATGACCGATCGATATGTACAGATGACTACCTCAACATGCTGTGCAACCAGAGCCTGCTGGACTGCGTGGCGGCGGTGAGGGGAGGAGGGGCCATCACGACGTTCGAGGGGAACCAGTGCAACGTGACGGACGTCGCCGATGAAATCACGTCGCTCGTCGAGGCCGCCGTCTTCGCCAAGAGGATCCTGCACAAGCCGTAGCTTAATTAGCCGCCCGCAGCCTGTAAATAATTGTTTTGCTAATTAAGCTGCTGCGTATACATGTGTCGCATCATATGCAAGCACATTAATTAATTAATTATAGTCATCTCCAGATGCTCCAAATTTAAGCTAAAGTACACGTAAGTGTAGTTGGGAGTTGGTGATCGCCCCTCCTCGTGTGTAGTCAAGGCGTCATTTTTAATTTTTTTTCCTCTCCTCGATCGTCAACTTGTACATGTACATGTGTACATCTATCAGATGTGGGTGCAGCTAGCACGTGGGTACGCCGTGATTCTGCTGAGGTACGTAGATTCATTCATTTCGTCAAGGCCTCAAGTCCCTGAGATCAACAGTATACCTAATAATCCAACAGTTGTTGGTTCTGTTATTTTTAGCTTATTAACTGAATTAATAAAATTAATTATTTATTCTATGCTCTAAAAATATGTTTTCTTAAAAAAAAAATTTCTTCTACTGCATTACTTACCTCATTTATTTTAATCTACCTGTTTAAGTTTATTTTTAATTTAATTTATCCCTATAATTTTTTAATCAAAGGCTTAGAGCCCAGCTTTTTATAAAACCATAAAGGCAAAACAACTGGGGGCACCAATTTTCCATACAGAGCAATCAACCAAAAACACACCACAAACACCTCAACAAAACTACTTTCAATATCACTAGCAAACCATATGAGTGTTCTGGTACCGAAAGACCAACTATCCAGTGTCAACAGTAGAAGCAGAAGGACCAAACAAAACTCTACATGACTCCTTAGGAAATCAGCCAACTTCAGTCCTTGTAGCATTCAGACTGAGCATAGTACTAAACATTGTTTCTGCCATTCTCTCCATCTTGATCTGTTCTTCCTCTTTCAAGAACGCTTTCCATTGTCTAAGAAGAAAAATAATACAAAAAGCAATGGTTAGAGGGGATCTAAGAAGCTTGTTTCTAAACACCCAATCATTTCTATTTTAACCATAAAGCCCAGGTCACCGCCCCCAAAATATAGATCCTCAATCTTCTCTCAGAAGGCTCCATTCTACTAAACAGAAAAAGGTTACAACTCTCAAAACTAGAAGGGGCTAAAACTAGAAGGGGCTCCTTGCCAGCCTATGGTTACAACTCTAGGAAAAGCCAAATCTCTCCACTTCACCATATGGTATTTTTTTCTTGCAACTCAGCCCAACCCAATAAAATCTTCCTCTAATTGAATCCATTTTTTGGTGAATGTATTCAGAAAGAAGACAGAAACTCATAGCATAAGTACGAATAGAAGATAAACAGGAGTTAATTAAAATGTCTCTACCTCCATAGGATAAATTACCACATTTCCAGGTGCCTAATCTCTTTTCTAATTTTTCAGGGATGAAATTTAGCTCATCTTTAGTTAGTTTATTAGGACTTATGAGAAGACCTAGATAAATCATAGGAAAACAACCAATAGGACAATTCAATATGCAAGCAACTGTCTCAGTTTCTAACTCATTTAAACTTATAGAGAAAACCTCAATCTTATTAAAATTCGCTTTCATACCAGACATTTCTTCAAAACAATAAAACAAGAATTTAGTAATTGCAATCTCTCTATCATTATAAGGGACAAAAAACAGTGCCATTTGCATATTGTAAGTGTGATAAACCTCCTTCAACCAAATGAGGGATTAAACTAGATAAGAAACTAGCCTTTTTAGCACTATCAAAAATTATAGCCAGGGCATCACTAACAAGGTTAAAAAGGATAGGGGAGAGAGGGTTTCCTTGTCTTAAACCTCTAGGTCTTGAAAAAATCACTCCTCTGGCTATTAATATTAATACAAACCCTACCTCCCATAATACAAGATTCAATCCATTTCTTGCAAGTGGCCGGGGGGGGGGGGGGGGGGGAGAGGGGGAACCTTTTCTATCTAGAACTTCCAGCAAAAAATCCCATCTAACTCTATCGTAGGCCTTTTCAAAATCAATCTTCCAAATCACCCCTTTAGCACTACTTGACTTTAAGTCATGTAACACCTCATGCACTACAACACACCTCTCTAAAATGTTCCTTCTAGGTATGAAAGCAGTCTGTGTTGGGGAGATAATTTTATTGGCTACCTTCATGAGCCTATTAGTGACTACCTTGCTAATCAATTTGAAACATTCATTCAGCACATATATTGGTCTATATTGTCTAATATTAGTAGCATTATGAGTTTTTGGGATCAAAGTAATAACTCCAAAGTTTGGTCTCTTCAAATCAACTCTCCTTTGTGAAGAAAGACAACCATCTCCATTGAATCATTCCAAAAGCCTTTATAGAACTGAATAAGGAACCCATCAGGACCAGGAGCTGTATTGGATTTTACCTCCTTAATGACTAGATCCAACTCATTCATACTAAAAGGTTTCAACAAATCATCTATGTCCTCACCATCTAATCTATAAGAACAATCCCAAGCTTTCTTAGAGGTGAATATTAGTAGGTCGGTCAGCCCTAAAAAGATCTTTATAGAAATTAACTATATGTTTACTTAACTCTTCCTGGTCAGAAATCATCTCCCCATCATTTTCAAGGTAAAAAAATGTTACACTTTCTTCTCCTTCTATTAGCAAGCTTATGAAAATAGGAAGAATTTTTATCTCCCTTAAGAATCCATTGTTCTCCACATCTTTTCTGCCAATATGTCTTATCCATCTCATAAAGAAGTTCCAACTCCTTCTCCAGAGAGTATCTTTCATTCCATAGCTCTAAACCCGCCTCCTTAGCCTCCATTTGGGTATCAATCATCTCTAGCCTATTCATAATCCTTTGCTTAACAATTTTTTGTGTCCTCTTGTTGTTGATACTCCATCCTCTCAAAAATCTCCTCAAACCAGCAATGTTCTTATTCCAGAAGTCAAGAATATAAGTACTATCCCTTTGCATAAATTTGTTTTTGACCAACCCATGAAAACCATCAATATAGAACCAAAATGTTTCAAATCTAAAAATATTATGGCCATAACTCTTCACCTCTCCAGTATTTAAATTAGAGGAGTATGATCAGAATCAACTCTAAGAATAGAATTCAGGATTGATAAGGAGAACAGGTTTTTTCAGCTCTCATTCATAAGAACTCTATCCAAAACCACTCCAATAGGACACTCCTTATTTGTCCAAGTGAATTTGCTTCCACCTCTTAACAACTCTCTCAAGTTATATTGGGCAATAAAATTGTTAAATTTATCCATTCTTCTGTAGTCTATATTATTATTAGATTTTTCCTCCCTAGATCTATATAAATTAAAATCACCTCCAATAATCATATCTCTTTCCTCAGAATCTAGATGGAAAGCTAGTTCAGCAAGGAACTTATCTTTCAAGTTTTCAAGAACAGGGCCATAAACATTAATAATTTCCCATATAGCTCCATTAGATTTGTTTTTAGACTTTACTAAGAAAGAATCTACCTGCATGGGTATTAATACTTTTAAGGATATCAGAATTAAAACCAATAAGCATACCTCCAGAGGCCCCATGAGAGGCTTTCCAACTCCATTCAAAAACACCAGAAGAGATAAAAGAGTTTAATTCAGAGTTAGAAAAACTCATCTTCTTAGTTTCTTGAAGGCAAATAACATCTACCTTATTTTTACAAATCACTTCTTTCAGCTGACCTAATTTAGCCTTACTACCCAGGCCTCTAATATTCCAAAATAGAACAATCATTTATTCCTGGTTTTTTTAGTAGTCAACCTCTTCTTGGGGGCATCTTCTATCTCTAAATTATGGGCTATATTTGAATATTCAGAAACAGTGTTTTGCTCAACATTATTTGTTTTAACCACTCAAGCTCAACAATTTTTCCTTGAACTACCTCTTTAGCTCTAATCAATTCTATATTAGAGATAATTTCTTGATGAGATTGACCTAAACATATATTAGAGCCCGAAGCAATTCTACTTACCTCCTCAGAATCAAAAAGCTGAAAAATAGAAAAAGGGTTATTGGGAATACCTGTTTTGTCAAGGTTTTTCCTCTGGGTAAGCAGCTCAGCTCTCAGAGGCACAGGGATAGCTGCATTCAGATCTTTTTGCCTCTTGCGCTGTCTAGTAGCCACCACTGGGCCAGTGTTTCTCATCTTAACTAGTTTCTTAGTCATCACCTCTTTAAATTGGTCCACCTCCTCCATTTCCTCCTCTTCCCTGAATCTTTCAATGTCAGATTCAGTGGGTATGTCACATCTCTCAGCAGGGTCATCTAATTGACTATCTCCAGATTCATCTAACATCTTCTCCAATTGAGACTCATTGAGGGAATCACTACCTTCCTCATCCTCCCCACTACTTTTCTTGAGGCTAAACTTCATGTCCTCATCCTTTAAAGATAAATCACCTCCCCCACCAAGCATTTTATCTAGATCTGTATCCATCAATTCATTTAGGTCAATTTCCTTGAGCACTCAGGGGCAAGTCCTCCTCTTGAGATTCTTGGTACATAGCCTTATCTTTCTTATCAGCCCACACCACCATCTCCGTAGAATTAGAAATTCTAATACTACCACTTTCCAACTTACTACCACCTTTTAAATCCATCACCATGTTTGAACTATCATCTTGACTCACACAAGACTGAACCACCTCAGCATATGATTTCTTCCTTGTGGCAGGTGGAGCAAATTTGGATAAATTCCTTGATTTTAGAGAATCAGCTAAATCTTTCATCTATTGGCTCCCTTCAGAAAACATATGATCCTCATCTCCATCATCTTCATCTTTGTTTCCATCATCGTCCTTATCATCTCTGTCTTCCTCATCCCCATCATCATTTCTATCATCAAGAGGGTTTGGTGGGTTTCCTTTTGATTTAGGTGGAAAATCCTTAGCTTCCCACATAACTTTATAGCCACACTTATTAATATAAATAAGCATGTTATAGTGAAGCTCTCTTGGGTCTTTAACTGCAATCTTAACTCTAATGGGGCCATCATCTCTCAAACTCTGATCATCTAATTCTTCAAACTCCCCAGCTAATTCAGCTATGCTTTTAATAGCTTCAGGGGTTCTGGCCAGCTTGGGAATGCCATGAATCTTAACCCATGCACAAACCAACTCATTTACAGCTTCTTTAGTCATGTTTGTAGGGGTCACACTCACTTTTACCAAACCTTTCTTTGAAATCAAAACTCTTAAACAGGGACACTTGATCTCTAGCCTCTTCAGAAGGAAAAGTCACTAAGTAATCTCTTTCATTGAGTTGCTTAACCTTTCATTCCCATATGATCTTAGGAAACAGACTTTTCAATTCAGCTTCAACCTCTGCCACATTAGTTATCCCCTCTACAATAGTCATGACACCTCTTACAGGAAATTGATTCAACTCTCTCTTAGCAACAGACACATGCAGACTATAAAAACCATTTCCAGGAATGCCAAAACCTACCAAACGAACACCTCTTCTATCTGAAACCTCTAAGTTCATAGGACAATGGGCAGGGATATGCCCCGTCTGTTGACAAGCATAACAAAGAGGGGGATTAGAACATACCACTTGGTGATGGCCCTCTTGACCACACCTGAAGCATTTGGGGGGCTTCACACCTCCAGATCTGGCTTGATCCATACCTCCCTCTCTTCTAACTCTCTCTTGTGTCTGATACTGAGCTTGACGAGGACCCTGCTGTAGAGGATTGAAATGGAACTCTTGACCTTGCGGTCTTTGCTCTTGGCTCTGCCTCTGTTGTTGACGAAAGTCTTGGATCGGAGGTCTGATGTCTTGAACTTGCCTCTGTTGATTCGGTTGCCAAGTACACCTCTGCTCCCAGCCCTCTTGCCTTCCTTACTCTCTCCTTTGATTCTACATGAGTAGCTGTCTCCTCAGATTCTCCTCTTCCTAAGCATTAGTGCCCCAATTTCCCTAGCTCCCAGTGTCACGATCTCCCCACGAAAGGCTTCACCTTGCTCTAGCACCCTCCACTTGTTCCCTTGCCATTGCTCTTGGCGTTGAGGTTGGGGAGGATGCCTCTCCATCACAACTTCCACGTACGATCTCCAATCCGTGAATCTCTCCTAGGATCTCCAGAAACGCCTCGCCGAACTCCTAAATTTCACGATCTCGGATTTACTAGCTGGAAACCCTAATTCAGGATGGATGTCCATGCCTTTCCTCACCCATACCCATCGGTGTGGATAAGAAGTCTCCACCCTCGGGAAGAGATCTTCCATGTAGAAGCCATAGGGCCACACTGTAGATTCATCGGGACCGCCATTAGAGGCCTTGTTCAGCCCACGAGAGGAAATATGAACCCTAGCTAGGTCGGGCCGAGAAGCCGATAGAGGAGTAGCCTCCTCCCTTCCTTCTCCCACACGAGCCACCGGAAAGCGGCCTACCTCCCGGACCGTGATCACCGAAGATGATGCCGTCGAGCTCTCATCGCCCTCACGTCGCTCTCCATCCACCCGATCCCCCGTGGCGCCATTACTTGCTCCCTCACACGGCAAGAAGGGTAGCTCCAATGTCCATGAGTTGATCTATCCCTATAATCAAATTGATACATCTCCAAAACGGCAAATATAAAGCTGGCTATAATTTCTTGTCTCATGGCATCAGAGATAGAGAAATATTGAAACATTTCCAACAGGATAGTGATTTAACTTCTATCACATAACTAGAGCTTTAATTTCTAACATTTCAGTAGCATAGGAAGCTACTCAACGTGATTTTGTAAACCTCCGGTGCATATATAGCAACTCTAGGGCGCCACTAAGGCTTCAAAATGGGATGATAACTACTTGGTTATCAGGCTTATCAAGCCTACCCGCATTAGAAACCACTTGATAAACCAACAATAAAGTTAAAATAATTCAAACAAAAATTCTTTTTTTTGAAAAAAAAAGTATACAAATTTTATCAGTTTTCATGGATAACCTCTTGGCTATCGGATAACCTCTTGGCTATCGTGGTTGTTGACAAAACTGCTGGATGATTTGTAGACCTTGGTGCCATAGATTGACCAATTAGTCATGCATACTTCTCGTTTGTCAAAGCAAACATAAGTGTATATTTCAATCAATTTAGGACTTTAGGCCTATTGGCTTATATATTTTCAAGCTAGTGAATAGCGATTAGTTTTTCTAGGTTTATAAGCCGACATCTTTAAGCTACAAAAGGTTTTATTTAGAAGGCATTTCTTTTTGTATTGTTGTTTGTAAGTCTAAGCTCAGACAGGCAAGAGGCTAACTACACTCTTTCTGAATTAATTGAACCCATGCAAAGCGAAATTACAAGTGAACTAAACCAAATCATATCAAATCATAGCATATCTAAATCTATGCTAACCACACTCTTTGTGAGTTCACTTGTCAATTTGCACATGAAACATTTTGATCCATGATTGCATCCAATGGTCATGGTTCCTTCTACGTTGTACTACATCCCTAGCATTAAGTGACCATAACTATATCATTATTTCATTCCATATAAGTGATAGTCAGAATCCATTGGACCTATATATATAAATGAAAATCAAATCATAATCCATTAGATCTATATGAATCAAAATGAAATCATACATGACCAGTATTACTACATCAATAACATCCATATTAATCCCAATTTGCAAAGAATACAGCATCATGTGAAAACACGGATTTACTCCAACACGAAAAGCATCATGTGAAACCACGGATTTAATCCCAATTTTCAATCCTAATTTGTATTCCCACAAAAGAAACACATCTAAGCTCAGTCATGACTATAGCAAAGTACTCATACTAGTGAATGACAACCAACTCCCTGCATGTCCTGCATTTAACACGACGACTCAACCCGACAACTCCCAATCCATCAAGTACACAGACGAATGCCTACGTGTGCAGCACGGGGAAACAGCCCAATTAAACGTGCATCACCTTGCCCATAGCAGCCGCACCACCCCGCCTCAGCATAACATGCTCACATAGCCACGTGGTTCATCACTCCATCCCACCTTGCACAACGCCACTCCATCCCCAACGCCGCTGCGCAACCGGACTAAACCCCAACAAAACCCGCACCGCACACCGCGCCGCGCGGACATCTAACCGCGCGACCCGCGCTCGCGACCGCGACACCGTCACGTGGCCATGCGCGCCGCTGCCACGGCCGACACACGCAGCCACCCCAGCCAGATCCCCACGCCCTCGCGCGCCGGCCCGAGCCGCGAGCCGCGCCCTCGCTCGCACGCAATCACGGGGAAAACGCCCAAAAACCCCTGCAAAAACGCCCAAAAATCCCCGCAACCCGCGCCCCGCTCGCACCCACAACCGCTTCCGCTTTCGCTGGCCCTGCTGCCTCACACCCCCGCGGCCGCGCGCGCCGTCTCAGCGAGATCACTAGGGAGAAAAAAAAAAGGAAAAAACAGAGACGCCTTTGGCCTTTTCCGCTTTAAAACACCCGCATCCGCGCGCTGCTCACGAGGAAGACTTGGAGAGGATGGCGGCGTCGGAGACCGCGCCGTTCGGCGTCTCGGCGGCATACAAGGGCGGCGGCGGGGGCGGGGCGGTGGGGGCGAGGGCGCACGGGCACCTGGTAATGGCGGGGCGGGTGCACGACGCCCTCGTCTTCGCGGCGGGCGCGGTGGCGGCGGTGCTGGTGCTGCTGGCCACGGCGTCGTTCATGTCCCCGATGCCCGTGACGAACCTCGTCGCGTTCCGCTCCCCGGTCTCGGTCTCCACCTCGGCCCTCGACGCCGACGTGGACTCCAACGGCGGGCCGGACGCGGCGGGGCGGACGTTCTACGACGACTCGAGGGTGTCGTACGCCGTCGGCGAGCGGCGGATCACCGGCTGGGATGCCAAGCGCGCGGAGTGGATGCGGCTGCGGTACCCGCGCGGGCTCAACGCGACGGCGGCGGGGAGGGAGCGGGTGGTGATGGTGTCCGGGTCGCAGGCGCCGCCCTGCCGCGGCGACGGCGGCGACCACCTGCTGCTCCGGTTCCTCAAGAACAAGCTCGACTACTGCCGCCTCCACGGCGTCGAGCTCTTCTACAACAACGCGTTGCTCCAGCCCAGGATGCTCGCCTACTGGGCCAAGATCCCCGCCGTGCGCGCCGCCATGCTCGCGCACCCGGACGCCGAGTGGGTGTGGTGGGTCGACGCCGACGCCGTCTTCACCGACATGGACTTCTCCCTCCCGCTCGAGAGATACAGGGACCACAACCTCGTCGTCTACGGCTGGAACAAGGAGGTTTACAGCGAGCGGTCGTGGGTCGGGCTCAACGCCGGCGTCTTCCTCATCCGCAATTGCCAGTGGTCGCTCGACTTCATGGACGCCTGGGCGCGCATGGGCCCGGCCTCGCCGGAGTACGCCAAGTGGGGGAATGTGCTCCGCGACACGCTCCAGGGGAAGTCCGACAACGAGTCCGACGACCAGTCGGCGCTCGTCTACCTCCTCTCCGAGCACGAGGACAAGTGGGGGAGCAAGGCCTACCTCGAGAGGGGCTACTACTTCCAGGGGTACTGGGCGGAGATCGTCGACCGGCTCGACGGCATCGCGGCGAAGTACGAGGCCGCCGAGCGCCGCGCCGGCGCGGCGCCGCTCCGTCGGCGGCACGCGGAGCGGGAGCACTTGCGGTACTCTGCGGGGAGGAACGCCGCGGTGAAGAACGCCGTCCCGGGGCCGGCGGGCGGGGGGCAGAGCGGGTGGCGGCGGCCGTTCATGACGCACTTCACCGGGTGCCAGCCGTGCGGCGGCAAGCCGAACGAGATCTACTCGAAGAAGAGCTGCGCCGACGGGATGAACCGCGCGCTCAACTTCGCCGATGACCAGGTGCTCCGCGCGTACGGGTTCCGCCACGCCGGCCCGCTCTCCGACGACGTGCGCCCGCTGCCGTTCGACTACCCCGCCGCCCGGTGACGCGCCGGCCTGGCCAGGCCTGGACGCGCGCCTAGTTCGTTCTTTCTCATTACAGTAAAAATGAAATCATTCAGTGCTGGTAATAGCAGGGACACATAAAATGGGTCCAAATTTGCATATTTTCACTTCGAATATCTCCTGCTTTTGATCTTGCTTGTACCGTTGTTTTGCTTCTTTTTGTGAAGTATATATGATCCTCATAACTATAGTTGGATTCGAAATGAAATCTTGAGTTGCTCCTTGTTATCAAGAGAGGGGGAAAGGAGACTGTTGCATTGCCAATGTCAAAACGCCAATGCTTTTGATTTCGATTTCATTTTGGGGACATGTTTGGTCAGAAACAGTTTTTGCTAATGAGCACCGACAATTCTGATCTTCAATCTCCAGAAGAAGTATTACAAAACACTTGATCATGGATCAATCCACAAATTGCTGTGCCGACAAAAGATTTAGATCAATTGAATGGCAGATCTTGACTTACACTTAAAGTAATATAGCAATGGGTTTAAAGAACCGAATTAACAGTCTGTTTAGGGGGCTGAACTGAGAAGATGCTGCACTGACAAAAGGGGTCTAAAGAAAATGAGATCAAGACTGTGTTTAAGGTTTGGAGCTCTGAACTAAGAACATGATGTACTTGCCAAGGTGACAAGTCACGAGGGGCTTAAAGAAATGAAACAAAGCATTTATTTGGAACAAATTGCGCTGTTTGGCGTAAAGTTCATACCAAAATCAAGCAAAATTCATGTGTTCCAAAAAAGGCCTCAACAGTGTGTTGCCAAGTGCTGACACTGACAGTTCAGGAGTTAGGGGAATAGAATCCGTGGTCCAACCGCAATTTGCTCGCCCGACAAAAGATGATACACATTAGTTAATGGGATGGAGGGTTTAATCAAAGGAAACAATCAGTTCTCCTTTTTTTCAGTTTAAGAGCTCCCAACTGACAATAGTGGTTGGTCAAGTTGACGTAGGGGAATGGTACGTTCGTTTACCTGGAGAAACGATGCCATAGGAGGCCTAATCTTGATCCGATCCTGGCCAATCCTCGAGAGAATTGACTTGGGGCCTGTAGAAATTTGGCGAGGATCCCTATGAGGATTGGCGCTCCCTAATGGGACCTTGGGATGGTGGCCAAATGGTGGGTTACGCAAGTAGACCAAGGCCCGTTCTTTTACTATGAAATTTTGATGGATTATCTGATTTTATATTATTATTTGAGGTATAAATTAATTAATTAATTATTATAAAGTTGAAAAGTTCTTTTAAAAATATTCTAAAAAATTTATGCATAGAATTTTTTTTACAAAACATTATTTAAGAGCTTAAAAAACGTCCATGCTATAGTCCAACCGTAAGACGAAAAGAACGTGGCCTTGGCCAAGCAGCAGCATGAATGCATGGATCAGGCTAAGAGCCTCCCGATACTGCTGTAACATTGGTGATCTTGCCCAAAGAAAAGCTTTGCTCCTTCCTGTGTTGTCTTCTTGGTGAGCTGCCAGCGAACGAAAATATCGGTGACCGTCGGATGGAGGAGCAACACCATTAAGACAAGCTGATGCACACGCTCCACCATGAGGCACCTCGGGAGATCAGATCAGAGGATGGCTATATGCATGACAAGGAAGAACGCGAGAGAGAAACGAAATTGAGCTTTTTCTTCGCATTGTCATATTTCAGAGTGGATAACTCGATAGATTAACCGACAAAATTTATAGTAGCATGTATGAAATGCCAATTTTTTTCTCCCACAACATATATGAACTAGACCATGGTGAATACTATTTGCACTATTTGTCTTGTATTATAATCTTCTGCAAGCATCGTAACAAATTATTATAGGCTACTATAATAATATTTTACTATAGTGGTATATCTGGAACGTCCAAAGTACATAAGATGATGAAAGTTCTACCCTAATGCCACTTATTGTGTTCGTCTGCCGTAGTAGGTTCCAAATTCATATAAACTACTCCCAAAATATATATACTGCACTATACTAGTAGCATAGTGTTTGGTTTTTAAGATTAGGTGATACAAGATGAGATGTGATGGTCGTAGGATCAGGGACTGTTCTTATGTTTGCTTTCTAGACGAGTTAGTACAGGATGAGAAGACAAGTTCTACCTAGGGTGTGCAAAACCGTTAGTAACCGCGTGGTTACCACTTAAACCGCCGGGATACGGTATAGGTTACCGGCGGTTTGGTTTGAATAAATTTTATCTAAATTTAAATTTTAAAAAAATCCAAAAAAATCTAATAGATATTACTTGAATTATATATCACTATGGTGAAGAAATTTTATGAAAATAACGAAGTTTACTTCATATTTTGGGGCTCCATCAAAATTAAAAAAATAAGAGATGTGTTAGGATATAATTTCTACTTTATTTAAGTGTAAATTATAGATCACTATGGTGAAGAAATTTTATGAAAATAACGAAGTTTACTTCATATTTTGGGGCTCCATCAAAATTAAAAAAATAAGAGATGTGTTAGGATATAATTTCTACTTTATTTAAGTGTAAAAACGATAGCAAGGGTTATGCAAAAAATTTTGCAATATTACATTGTTTTTCTAGTGATATCCACAATTTTTTTCCTAAATTTTCTACAATTTTTTAGAATTTTTACTATATTTTACAGTTTTTCGTATTTTTTTCTTTTTAGCTTCAACATACCGTGGCTTACCCGCAACCTTACCGCGGTAACCGCGACCTTACCGTGAGATTTGAACGTTTTGAATTCAAATTTTTGAAGATGAATTTCGTGCGATTTTGGGCGGTTACCGCGGTAACCGCCATACCCCCAGGGGGTACCCCAAAACGATATGGTAAACACTGGTTCTACCTCATGAATGTATTTCCTAAATATGCTAGACGAGTTTATTTTAGTTTTTTTTTTGCGGGGCAACATTGTTTCTCTTCAATGGTTGGCATTGCAGGCTGCCTGACATCTCTATGCTATGGTACCATGTAGGCTCAATGGCTCATGAGGTAGGGGCGATTAGTACCTTAGGAGTTGGGACCAAGAGAAATTAGGATAATAAATAGTGTTTGTATCGTGATGGTAGGCAGAATGTGTGCACCAGCGTTGAGCTTTGGTTGATGGAGGTGTGGACAATGAACAATGGCAATGATGTTCTAGTGAAAGTGATACAATCATGATAGAGAACGCGGTATAGAAGTCGTCCTTCCTTTGGGAGGACGACATACTCTAATTAACTCAGTGCTTAGCAATCTCCCAATATATATGATGTCATTCCTTGCAATTTCTAGTGGGGTTCTCAAGAAACTTGATTACTTTCGGTCTAGGTTTTACTGGCAAGGGGATGGTCATAAAAAAAATACCAGCTGGCTAAGTGGGACATTATCTGCCGCTCCAAAGAACAAGGGGGACTAGGAATTCATGATTTGGAGGTTAAAAACAAAGCGTTGCTTAGTAAGTGGTTATATAAGTTACTTAGCACTAATGGCAACAGGTACTGCAGAATAAGTATTTGGGCTCACAACCTCTGTCCCAAGCTCTTTGGAAAGCTGGGGATTCGTACTTTTGGGCTAGTCTTATGAAGGTCAAACATGATTTTCTCCGCTTTGTGTCCTTCACAATTAAGGATGGCTCTCAAGTTAGATTCTAGGAAGATAAATGGTTGGCTAATGCTGCCTTGCAGGATCAGTATCCTTGTCTCTATAATATAGTAAGACACAAACAATCGACCATCACACAAATCTTCTAAACCGGCCCACCAACCTTTTCATGGAGAAGAGATTTAATTGGAGCTAAATTAGTGGCGTGGAATAATTTATTGCATCGCATCGCTAATCTGATGTTGACTCAGGAGCAAGATGAGTTCCGCTGGAATCTCACCCCAAATGGGATCTTCTCGGTTAAGTCTCATTATTTAGCTCTAATTCATACTGGTGTCCCAAATATAAATAAGTGCATTTGGAAACTAAAGGCTCCTTTAAAAGTTAAGATTTTTCTTTGGTATTTACGTCGCAGGGTAGTTCTTACAAAGGATAATCTAGCTAAACGACAATGGAAGGTAACAAGTCTTGTTGTTTTTGTCATAAAGAAGAAACCATCAAGCATTTATTCTTTCAGTATCGTCTAACTCGTTCAATGTGGTCTATTACTCACATAGCTTCAAATTTACAATAGCATCATAGTGTGTCTAACATGTTTGGGAGCTGGCATATATGTGTTCCCAAAGATATGAGGAATCTTGTACTGTTGAGTGCAACAGCTCTTTGTTGGTCCTTATAGCGCTGCAGGAATGTTGTTATTTTTTACAACAAAAGTGTGTCTTCTACTGTACAGCTTATTTCTTTACTTACCCAGCGGCTCCATTCGTGGCTATCCTCCACAAACCGGGAGTACAGGATTTTATTGCGGTGGCTTCGCAATAGTTGGATCGTATAGCAATGGAGTGTTTTACCCTGGAGCATGGGTATCGATCTAGTTTACGGATTGATAGCCATTAAACATTTGTTTCTCTATTTTCTTTTAGCATTTTGGTTTTGGGTGTGTTTTTGCTGTGTGCATCCAAACTATGTAGAAGCCGGGAGTGGTTTTAGTTCGTTGTATCATCTTGATGTAATTGACTGGGATTAATAAAGCTTCCATTATCTTAAAAAAAAATGGATTGATCGATGATAGTACAGGGATAACGCAGGTGATCTCAATTCGACCGTATAGGAGCTCTCCATAGTTGATGAAAGCAAAAATGAGAATGCTCAGATAATAGTAATAGATATTGATCTCGACAGACAGCGGAGAAAAAAATAAGGGCAACAATTCTTGTTAAGACACATCGTGATGTTGTTATTTATGATAAAAACTATTGAAGCTGCAAATCAAACAGAGTGGTTAGTGATGGATGAAAATTTTAGAATATAGACAAATCTAACTACACTGAGTATTTTCTATAATGCTCTTTTTAATTTCTAACATACCACTAAATTTCATTCTACGTTATACAACGAAACCGACGGACCACCGGGGATCAGTAGGTGGTGAACAATGAACGGCCGATTGTGAAGAGGAGACATATTGGTATGTATTTTGTGAGCTATGTGTTGAGTAGGATGACTGATTAACATGGTTCTTATTCTTACAGTGAGTTGTAGAGCCAAGCTTAAGAAAAAAAAAGAAAAGATTAATCACATCTTACCACTTGGAACTAAACATTCAATCAGGTATCAAACAATCGTGAACTCCTAGCATCCAACAAACACCAACTACTATCTCTTTTCCAAAATATAAAAAATTTTAGGATTAGACACAGGTATTAAAGTAGGTGGAATTAAATTAGAGAATATTGTGATTGGTTGAGAAGATAATATATATGAAAAAAAATTAAAAGATGAAAAAGTTGCGATTGGTCCATAAAAGAATGTAGGTAAAGAAATTATCATATTTTATGCTGAGAAGAGAATGTAGGTAGAGAAGTTATTGTATTTTAGGACAAATACTAGAAGTTGCTACCTTTTGAGATAGAGACTACAAACACTGTCACACCCCTAAAATTTTCTAAATATTTAAATCCCATGGAAAAAAACATTTTTAGAATTTATTAAAATGGCAAGGAATGAGTTAGTAAAAATCTATTAAAATTTTCAACAGAAAAATGGCCCAGATAAAATTTTATTAAAAACTTTGCTTAATCCTTTAGCTTCTGAAATTTTCTGGGAATTAATTGAGCAAGCGAAGTATTTTTTTAATAAATGAAAGAGCATTTCAATATTTATTTAAATGGAAAATCCTTAGAAAACCCCCTCTTAGCCGTTAGGCCGAATTTGGCCCAACTCTTCTCTCTCCCTCGCAGCCCACTCAACCTCTTCTCTCTCCCCACGTGCATAGTAGCCCGCCTGGCCCAGCTCGCCGCGTCGGCCTGCCAACCTTTCCTCGCGCCCACTCCCGCTGACAGGTAGGGCCCACTTGTCAGCATTGTCTTCGACCTCGGGTCGGGGAGTCTTGTTCCTCCTTGACTCGGCCACCGCAAAATCCTCCAAAATCCTGTCGATCCGCATGCGTTTCCCCAAAATTGGTTGAGGGGAAATCCATCCCTTAACCTCTTCTCTCTCCCCACGTGCGCATTAGCCCGCCTGGCCCGTCTCTGCCGTCGTCGGACCTTGTCGTTGCCCGCACCAGGACCGCAGGAGCGAGGCGAACCCCGGCCATACCTTCTTCGCCGCCGAGAGCCACCGGAGCACACCATCATCGACATCCCATAGAGCCTCGCCATTCGAAGCTCGCCGCCAGCCAGTTCCCGTTGCCGTCCGCTGTCATCTTTGCTTCGGTAAGGATCGCCGTGTCGTCCTCTACCCTTCCGTGTTAGCCGCCCACGCCACCGCGCCATAGAACGCCGCCACCGCTACTGCCGGCTAGCCTATGTGGCGGCCGTGTCACCACCCCGTCAGCGCCACCTCAACAGCCCATCCGACGTGGCCGCTTAGTCAGCAGCCCACAGCTCCACCCGATCGGATTCAATCTTGGTCGTCCGATCTAGGGTTAGATCAATCCTAGCCGTTTGTTCCTGTATGCCGCTTCGGTGAACCCGGTCTTCGGTGAACTCGCCTCCCCTCTCTCTCTGCTATATAGGGCCCGCATGTCAACGCCACCGATCCCCTCTCTAGGGCTGATGTCATAAATCCTTTAATAATTTTTGTAACACACTGGAACACCCATAAATTCGTAACCAGAATTCTGAACATTTCTATGTATTAAATCCCTGTCCAGAAAAGTCAGGGTACACAATACCAACTTGCCATACAGAGTGCGTCTTACAAACGGAAAAAAATTATCTTACATAAATACAGCGGTAAAGATAAATAAAGCCTATATACAGCTAACCAAGTGGAGCCTTCCATTCCACAGGCGTCTTGACGGCGGATCCAGTCTAATCCTCCTGATGATCCTCGTCGGATAGGTACTCCACCACTGAGAGGGAGGAAAGGGAGCAAGACTAAGTACCACCCACAGTACTCAACAAGTTACACCCGTGAATATGCACAATGCACGGGAGACAAAAGAAGGCTCGGGGTTCATTTGCGTAAAAGCAATAAATAAACAGTAACAATTCGCAAGCATTAAAAAGGTTAATTAATTAAGCAGTATTAATCCTCCACTGATCAATGTTACACCACGTTGACCAGGCCCAATCATCCATCCTACCTCTACAGCAAATTTTAAGTCAATTTACTATGGTGAGACTAATCACGGTGAGTCTTGACCAAAATGCCCGTGACTGCGGGTGCGACTATTCAAATAGATTTTACTCTGGTCAAAGGTGTACAACTGTACCCATAAGACACAGCCCCACACACGTTTCCGTGTGCCAGCGTGTCACCACGACACCCCGCGAGAGGCTGTGACAGGACCGTTCACGCAACATCTCCCTAACCATCCACACCATGCTGAGGTTGCACCTGCCGTTAGGGCACACAATATTGGCCAGGCTATCCCCTTTGCGCCACAATAGATCCGGAAGCCGATCAACCCGACCCCGAGCCGACCTAACTCCATCATGCCCATTCTCACCAACGGTGCCTAGGAGAGGGAGAAGATACGCTACAAGCCCAGCCATTGCTCACGCTGGCTTGTGGTATGTACGATTAATTGCCCATAGGGTTCCCGCGAAGTCTCTAAACAATAAATGTAAATAATAGCATTTAATTCCCCATGTGAGCTAATAGTCTCTAAGCATGGATAAGCATTCTAACGGTATTCACTAGTCATATTATTACCTAGCTACAAAGGTATACAGGAGCAATCAAGTCATAGTAATTAAAATTGCATCCATATAGGTCAACCTTCCCACATGAAATAATGAAATAATGCATGTTTATTAATTTAAAACAAACATTTTGCAATAAATGGGTACAATATGATCGAGGAAACGATGTAACTTGCCTTACTCCGGCTCTACGAACTCTGCAATGACTTCGTAATATACGGGAGGGTCGACTGCGTCGGATTCTATATTAAACAAAGCACAAACAATTAAAAAAGTACATGTGGGCACTGAAACAGGGGATAAAAGTATTTTTAATAGATTCTTGGTATTTTTCTAGATTTAATGAAATTTGAATGGAATTAATTGGAGCTCGTATGAATTAGTTATGGATTTTTAAAGTTTTACTATGATTTTGCTATACAAAAATAGTCCTTAATGATTTATTGCGCAATTATACGGATTATGGTGTCAGCGAACCGTGGGACCGGCGTTGACAGGCGTGCCCACGGGTCAGTGGCGTGAGGAGGACGGTGCACGGTGGACGTGGTCCACCACGCGTGGGCGCGCGCAAACGGGCCCAATCTGTCGAGGGAGATCGGACGGCCCAGGATGAACGGGGCTTGTCCCCGCCGGCGTGGCCGTGCCGTGGAGGGCTAGGCAGCCCGATGGTCGCCGCGACCATCCGGCGCGATGGAGGGCATCGGCGAGCGGCGAAGAAGGTGGGGAAGGCAAAGGAGCGCTCACCGAGGGCTTGTGGCGGCCGGAGGACGGTGAACGGCGGCGAACGGAGAGGAAAGGCGGCGGGAAGGTTCGGGATGTCGACGACAATGGCGTTCCGGTGGCGCGGAGGGGCAACGGAGGCATGGACGAGGTCTGAGGAACCCTGGCAACGATGAAGCAATGGTTAGGATAGGAAATGGCCTGATGGATCGACGAGATTACGTGCCCGAAGTCCGGCGGAGGGACTTACCGAAAGGGACGGCGGGGAGATTGGGCTTCCGGCGGCGTTGGAGTCCACAAGAGTGGCGACCAGGCTCCTCCAGCGTGTGGCAGAGCTAGCGGTGGCGAGCGTGTGGCCTGGCGGCGACTACAGTGGCGGTGGCAGGCGACTGGAGTCGGCGGAGCGCGGCGGCGGCTCGGGTTCACATCGCACGAGGGGTTAGGGGGCACGGGAAGCCTAGGTGTTTGAGGGAAAAGAGAGAGGAGAGGACGGGGAACGTTTATATGGGCTCGGATTGGAGAGATCGTGGCCAAGGCAGCTCAATTCCACGGGATTGAGGGCAGCGGCTGCGGCGGTAGTGGGCGAGATTCTCTCGTGGGAGTGGGTGAGAAGAGCGGGTAATGTGGGGGAAACGGGCGGGGACTCGGTCCGCACCGTTTAAACGTGGGGCGAGCGCGCGAGGAGGTGGGTGAAGGCGGAGATCGGACTGCAGTGGGGATTTTCCCCCTTCGCCCGATTCGGACGGAGGTAGACGACGGGCCTGACATATGGGCCCCGGCCCCACATGTCAGCGGGAGAGAGGGGAGCGGGGAGCGGGCGGTCACTGGCGAGCGGGGCCCAGCCATCAGCAGCGTGGGGAAAAGAGGAGACGCAGGCGTGCGGCTGGCAAGTGGGGCCCAGCGGGGAGCCGCACGCAGGAGCCGCGCCAGGCCGAGGAGCAGTGCTGGGCCGGTGGCTCGGCGGGAAGAAAAGAAAAAGAAAAGAGAAAGAGAAAGAAAAGAAAAGGGAAAAGGATTTCTAGGAGGGATTTAATTCTGATAAATTGTTTCAAATTATTAAAATTACATCCAGTGCTCTAAATATTCCACTAAAAATCCTGTTAGTGTATTTTGGCAAGAGGAATATAGGAAAAATATTCCCAGCCATAATAAATTATTAGTTTGCATTTCTCTTATCTAATTAATTCACTTGGCCTTTATAAATAATTTCTTTGAGGCTTTTTCTTTAATATATTTTGTGCGGCTCTATTTAAGGAGAAAACCAGGGTGTGACAAACCTACCCCCTTAAACGGAATCTCGTCCTCGAGATTCGGACATGCTAGCGAAGAGGTGCGGATGGGCGGACTTCAATTTATCCTCTCGTTTCCATGTAGCTTCTTCCTCTGAATGGTGGCTTCACTGTACCTTGCAGAACCTGATCACTCGACTTCTGGTGTTCCTTTCACTGATCTCCAAGATTTGGATCGGTCTCTCCACGTATGTAAGGTCTTCTTGGATCTTGATTTGTTCCAGATCGGCCTGTTCTGCTAATACCCTCAGACATTTCTTCAGTTGTGACACGTGGAACACGTCGTGTATATCTACCACTGAACCAGGAAGGTCCAACTGGTATGCAACTTCGCCTTTACGGGCTAGCACCTGGTAAGGTCCCACGAAACGTGGTGCTAACTTCCCTTTGGTTTGGAACCTGTGTACCCCGCGGAGTAGTGTGACGCGAAGATACACATAGTCTCCTTCCTTGAAGCTCAGATCTCTGCAACGGTTGTCAGTGTAACTCTTCTGTCTTGACTGAGCCGTCTTTAGTCGTTCCCTGATAATGGCCACTTTCTCTTCTGCCTCTTTGAGTCCATCGGTCCCGAATACCTAGCGTTCGCCTGTCTGATCCCAGAAGAGGGGTGTACGGCACTTCTTGCCATACAGAGCTTCGAACGGTGCCATCTGCAGATTGGCTTGATAGCTGTTGTTGTACAAGAACTCTGCGTAGGGCAGGCTCTTATTCCATGTCCCATTGAAGTCCAAAGCACAAGCCCTTAGCATATCCTCCAATATCTAATTGACTCTTTTGGTCTGCCCATTTGTTTGTGGATGGTAAGCTATGCTGAAGTTTAGTCGGGTTCCCAGTTCTGCTTGCAGCTTCTGCCAGAACTTGGAAGTGAACTGGCTACACGATCAGATACAATCCTCTTGGGTACCCCATGTAAACACATTATGCGGGCCATGTAGAGTTCTGCTAGCCTCTTGCCCGAGTATGTTGTATGCACTGGGATAAAATGGGCGACCTTGGTGAGCCGATCCACGATCACCCAGATCGAGTCATATCCCGAAGATGTACGGGGCAACCCAGTGATGAAATCCATCCCGATCTCTTGCCACTTCCACTCTAGGACTCTGAGCGGTTGTAGAAGTCCTGCGGGCCGTTGATGTTCCGCTTTGACTCGATGACACATATCACACATTTCCACAAATTCCGCGATTTCTCTTCTGATGCTGGCTCGCCAAAACTTTGTCTTGAGGTCTTGGTACATTTTAGTGCTTTCGGGATGAATGGAGTACTGCGTTTCATGAGCTTCCCGGAGTATTAAGTCTTTGAGTTCCTTGTTTTCTGGGACACACAACCATTCTCCCATCTAGTCTGTCCCGTTTTCATATTCCGTGAATCCTTGGGCTTTTTCAACTCTCATGTTCTTCTTAAGTTCTTTAATCTCTGGATCATTCGCTTGAGCCTCACGAACTTGATCGAAGAGTGTGGATTGGGCCTCTAGGGCTGCCACGAATCCGGAGTCAATGATGCCCAGATTCAAGTATTCGAATTCCTGCTGCATTTCCTTGCACAACGTCTTTGCTCGAGCACTGTTGTAGTAACTCTTCCTGCTATGAGCGTTTGCTACCACATTGGCTTTACCCAGGTGGTAGTGTATTCCTACATCATAATCTTTAATCAACTCCCGCCACCTTCTTTGACGGAGGTTCAGGTCAGGTTGGGTAAATATGTATTTCAGACTCTTTTGGTCCGTGTAGATCTCACTGCAGTTACTGATGAGGTAATACCGCCAAATCTTCAAAGCATGAACCACTGTAGCCAATTCCAAGTCGTGCGCTGGGTAGTTGCCCTCATGGGGACACAACTAGCGAGACGCGTAAGCTACAACCCTGCCTTCTTGCATCAGCACACATCCTAGCCCTTGGCGGGATGCATTGCAGTATACCTGGAAATCTTTCGTGGGATCTGGCAAGATCAGGATTAGTGTCGATACTAACTTCTTTTTGAGTTCCTCAAAACTGCGGTTACACTCAGCTGTCCAAACAAACTTCACATCTTTCTTCAACAATTGAGTCATGGGTCTCACAATCTTCGAGAAGTTTTCGATGAACCGGTGGTAATAACCTGCAAATCCGATAAAACTCCGCACTTGTGTCACTGTCCTAGGCGGTTTCCAACCGGTAACTGATTCCACATTCGTTGGGTCCACGGCAACTCCCTAGATGGTGATGACGTGCCCGAGGAACTGCACTTCTTTCAACCAGAAGTCGCACTTGCTAAACTTAGCGTATAGCTGGTGCTCTCTCAACTTCTCGAGAACCAACCGGAGAGGTTGCTCATGTTCTTCTGCTGATTTCGAGTAGATGAGGATGTTGTCGACCACGAACTTATCTAAAAACTCCATGAACACATTGTTCATCAGATTCATGAAGAAGGCCGGTGCGTTTATCAGTCCGAAGGACATAAAGGTGCACTCGTACAGCCCATACCGAGTGGTGAAAGCTGTCTTCAGAATATCCTCTTCTCAGATCCTCAGCTGGTGATAGCCTGATCGCAGGTCTATCTTGGAGAAGACGGTGGCACCCTCTAATTGATCAAAGAGATCATCAATCCTTGGTAAGGGATACTTGTTCTTGATCGTGACGTCGTTTAGTGTGCGATAATTCACGCACATCCGCTTTGTTTTGTCTTTCTTCTCCACGAAGATGGCCGGTGCACCCCAAGGCGACGTGCTTGGTCTGATGTAACCCACCCTTCTGTAACAGGTCGTCGACTTGCTTCTTGACTTCTGTTATCTCGTTTAGTGCCATTCTGTACGGTCTTTTGTATATTGGCGCTGTTTCTGGTGCCAAATCAATTCTGAACTCAATTTCCCTTTCTGGTGGCATCCCCGGTAGATCTTCCGGGAACACATCCGAGTACTCCCTCATTATCGAGATTTCCTCTATTTTCCGATATGGCTTCTTTCCACTTTTCGACTGTTACTCTGCTGCGACCTAATTCAAGCTTGCTTCTTGCCTCTGTGGCACTGGCAACTTGAAGGTAATTGACTTTCCTTCCGGACTAGTTACTGTAACGGTGCGGTCGGCACAGTTGATCACACCTTTGTGTCGTGTCAACCAATCCATCCCTAGGATGACAACTAGGTCTTTGGATTCTAGGAGGATGAGATTGGTTAGAAAAGGTGATTCTTGGATTTCTAGGCTCATTGAAGGGCTATAGTGAGCTGCGGTCATGCGGTTCCCTGGTGTATGAACCCGCATGGGAATCTTAAGTTCCACTACTTTTATTCCATGTGTCCCCACAAATTTCTTGGATATAAATGAATGCGTCGTACCAGAATCAAAAAGTACCGTTGTAGATATTGAGTTCATGAGAAACGTATCTAGTACCACCTCAGGTGCAGCCTGCGTCTCTTCTGCGGAGACGTGGTTAACACGCCATTTATCACCTGTTGGTTGGCGTTGGGGTTCTGGGGAGCTGCGGGCCTGGGTCCTATGTGCTTTGGTTTCGGGTACTTGTCGGTGAAGTGGCCCGGCTCATTGCAGTTGAAGCAGATGAGAGTCTTGCCCCCGCTGTCCTTCCATGGCTGGCCTTACTGTGCTAGTGCCATTGGTGGGCGCGAAGTGGGGTAGCGATTGTTCTGTCCGCTGTTGCCGCTGTTGCCTCCGAGGTGCCCTGGTTTAAACGGACGCTGCTGGCGGACGATCATGGTGAAAGGTCCACCCTGACCCCAGCATCACCCTTGGCCTCTGGTGCTGCCCTTGGTGAGCTCGGAATTGAGCTGCCTTCCGCTTGCGGTCTATCTTGTTGCGCTGATTTTCCTGGCGAATCGCCTTGTCCACTAACTTCTCGAAATCGGGGTAGTCACTAGAGAGAAGCTGGTTGGTCAACTCGTCGTCAAGTCCATCCAGGAACTTCTCCTGTCTTTCCGCATCAGTGCGGACATCCTCTGGCGCGTAGCGTGCCAAGCGGTTGAAGTTATGGAGGTACTCCGTGACTGTCTTGCTTCCCTACACCAAATCTCGAAATTCCCTCTTGTTTTATGCCACAATGCCTGCCGGAATCTGGGTATTCCAGAAGTTGTGGAAAAATTCAGCCCAAGTGACCTCCGTGTGGCGGTGCGGGTCACGAGGAAGTTGTCCCACCAAGCTGAGGCAAGACTCTAGAGCTAGTGCGTGGCAAAGTCGACCTTTTCCTGGTCGGTGCATTGGAGGACGTTGAGCTTCTTCTCAATTGCCAACAGCTAGTCGTTGGCGTCCATGGGTTTGGTGGTGTTGGAGAAAGTAGGCGGCCTGACCCTCAAGAACTCAGGCAACTTAGACTGGAGAGCAAAGGCTGGGATGTGAGGTTGCTGGTGCTGCTGCTGCGAATTGTTTTGCTACATCTACTGCATCATGATCGCCATCATCTGGTTCTGGTTGGCCAGAACTTGGGCGAGTGTCGGGTTCTCAAGTAAGGGAGGTGGCATGTGGTGGGGAGCCCCGTTGTTCTATGGTGCTCCATCCTGTTGATTCGTCGCACTGGCATCGCTGGCAACGCGGTTACCAGTCCTTGTGTTTACCATCTAAAGGGAGATGGAAGTGAAAGGGAAGGAGAAAAACAGGTGGCTCAGAAACAAGAGTGATAACTAAGTGACTGAATTAAATTAACTGAAGTACATAGTTTAGAAACATTACAAATACACTTCGACTCCTAACTGAAGTGGCCATACCACAATAGACGTATGAACCCCTGACTAACCCCAAGCAAACATCCTGACATTACAACTAAACATGAAATTAAACTAAGGAAAATGATAAAGCTAAGGACGGCGCGTCTAGTGCTCCGAGCAGCTCCTGCGGTCGTCCGAGTTGTACTCTAGCTCCTACTAGTCGCCCACCTCGTTGTTGGTCTGGCTCCTGGATCCACTCACGTAGTCCTCACTACCATGAGCCGACGAACTGGCCTCACTACAGGTGCGGGATCCGCTGGGGGAGCTACTGTCGTCGGTGGAGGTGAAGCCCCCGTGGATGCTGGTACCTCCCTAAGAGCTACCGTCGCTTGACGACACGCTGATCATACCGCCGGTTGGTGTTGGTGCGGGTGCTGGAGCTAGAGCTGGTGCTAGTCCAGGAGCTGGCAGTGCATGTGGCCCGTTCTGGGGGCCAACTGAATACGCACCGAAGGAAAAGGGTCCTCTTTCTCGGGGTCAGACAAATCCTAGCCCCACCGGGTGGCGGCTGTCCCTTTAGCTCCGCGACCTCCTTCTTTAGGCGATCGATCTTGTTCTGGAGACCGATGATGGTCATCCTATTGGCATCCTCCCTGTCGTGGGCCTCACGTACCTAATTGGCGTGCATGAAGTCCATGGCCCACATTGCCCGCCTCATGTGGACGATGGTGGTGTCGTTCTTGTTGTCAGCCGGCTGGAAGGTGCTATAGACCTGGTAGTGTGCCTGGCAGAGGAGGTAGTGGTAGGCAATGGTGCGGAGGGTAGAGTGGTGCTTCCAACGTAGCTCTCTAATCAGACGGAAAGCTGCCTTCTGGCAGGCGTGGTCGTAGGTACGCTTGCTGATCTCAACCTCCATAGCTGGTAGGAGGTACAGCTCGCCTGGCAGCTCCAACGAACACGGTGAGGGAGCTCACCCTTCATGGGCTCCACTGTGGTGTACTCCGGGGCATGACTGTACCCTAGAGTGAAACTCATCATGCGAAGCTCTTCAACAAATCCACTCATGTCTGCACCACATTGGTTGGGGAGGCTGTCCATCTACAGAAGGCCAGGAGGGAGAACCAATGTATGCTCAGATCCCAAATAGAGTGAACAATAAATAATTTAGAAATAAATAACAATTTTATGCATGAAATAGTTTTGTATATAAACTTAATTATGAGATCGATGGAATAATACAACAGAACCAAATAGTACCGAATTAATTTTAAATAATAATTGCAAAGCAAGTAGAAATATTTTATGCATGCCTTAAATCATACATCACCCCGATAAACCAATGTTTTCCCAAAATTTGGACACCTATGCCATAACCCTCGAATAAAATTTCTACCCTAGCTTTGACCTGACTCAAAAATTTTGGTCAAATAAAGATCAAGATTTTATCCCAATCCGAGAACAAATTCCCAATTTTTCTCGATATAACTCCAAGTGCAAGAAGCAAAGGCAAATGAGAATCTCAGAGGGCTCTTAGGGTTTCCATTTGGCTGGTCCTACTGATGTGACCATGACACATGTGGATACAACCATTGCTCACATCATATGTCAACACGAAGATAGAGTGATCAACAAGGAAAGGGAGGAGATCAACAAGGAAAGGGATTCGCGCAGGCTGGATTCGGACTGTAGGACAGTACAAACTTGTGACGGCCGTCACGACTTCATATGAACTCCGATTTGAGAGTTCTAGTACTTCACGGAAAGCTTATCAAGTCTACTTTCCAACGGATCCAGATTCATATTCATATCTTCTTGGAATCGTCCGAAATCACTATTTTAGTGACGAGAGGTCTCCTGTTTAAGGTGTTGCGTCACTGTTTTTGGGCCGAAGGCCCATGTATCAAGTTGGGTCCATTAGGGACGCGTTCTAGGGTTGGAGAACGACCCCAACACCCCTGTGGTCATCCTCCCATCCTATTAATACCTTTAGAGCCACCACAAATAGATTGAGTTTTGTTAGATTAAAGTTAGCGTCACTACTTTACCGCGTAATCCCGTGATCGGTTAGATTGCCGGTTTGCTCGTCTTCGGAACCCCACCGTTTGTTCTCTTTGAGTTAAACATTCATCTTTATTCGTAAATTGAGTTGTCTTTTTATCTTGTTCTTGCTAGTTCTCGATTGCTTACAGGAACAATTACCCTCATGGTTGGGCTGATCGTGTATCCGTCAAGATTGCGAACAGCCTCTAGAGTTGGTGAAACGATTGCTAAGGCGCAACGTCTCTGGACGGTTGTAGTCGGATCGCCAACATCGCTCCATCCAATCGACTTACCCTCTTATCGAAAGATCGGGACACCCACGTTCACATCACCTACGGTCAAGTTCAGCTCTGATACCAACTTGTAATGCTCACAAATTTGTAACCGGAATTCTGAATATTTTTGTGTATTAAATCCTTGTCCAAGAAAGCCAAAGTACACAATACTAAGTTGTCATACATAGTGTGTCTTACAAACAAAAAAAATTATCTTACAAAAATGCAGCAGTAAAAATAAATAAAGCCAATATACAGCTAGCCAAGCGGAGGCTTCCATTCCACAGGCGTCTTGACGGCGGATACAATCTAGTCCTCCTGATGATCCTCGTCGGACAGATACTCCACCACTGAGAGGGGGGGAAGGGAGCAAGACTGAGTACCACCCACAGTACTCAACATGTCACACCCGCGAATATGCACAATGCACGGGAGACAAAGGAAGGCTCGGGGTTCATTTGCGTAAAAGCAATAAATAAACAGTAATAGTTCACAAGCATTAAAAAGGTTAATTAATTAAGCAGTATTAATCCTCCACTGATCAACATTACACCACATTGACCAGGCTCAATCATCCATCCTACCTCTACAACAAATTTTAAGTCAATTTACTATGGTGAGACTAATCACGGTGAGTCTTGACTAAAATGCCCATAACCACGGGCACGGCTATTCAAATAGATTTTACTTTGACTAGAGGTGTACAACTGTACCCACAAGACACAGCCCCACACACGTTCCCTTGTGCCAACGTGTCACCATGACACCCCGCGAGGCTATGACAGAGCGAGAGGCTGTGACAGGACCGTTCACGCAACCTCTCCCTAACCATCCACACCACGCTGAGGTTGCATCTACCGATAGGGCACACCATATCGACCAAGCTACCCCTTTTGCGGCACAATGGATCCGGAAGCCGATCAACCCGACCCCGAGCCGAACTAAATCCATCATGTCCATTCTCACCAACGGTTCCTAGGAGAGGGAGAAGATACGCTGCAAGCCTAGCCGTTGCCCACGCTGGCTTATGGTATGTACGATTAATTGCCCAAGAGGTTCCTGCAAAGTCTCTAAACAATAAATGTAAATAATAGCATTTAATTCCCCATGTGAGCTAATAGTCTCTAAGCATGGCTAAGCATCCTAACGGTATTCACTAGTCATATTATTACCCAGCTACAAAGGTATACAGGAGGAATCAAGTCATAGCAACTAAAATTGCATCCATATAGGTCAACCTTCCCACATGAAATAATGAAATAATGCATGTTTATTAATTTAAAACAAACATTTTGCAATAAGTGGGTACAATATGATCGAGGAAATGATGTAACTTGCCTTGCTCCGGCTCTACGAACTCTACAATGACTTCGTAATATACAGGAGGGTCAACTGCGTCGGATTCTATATTAAACAAAGCACAAACAACTAAAATAGTATATGTGGGCACTGAAACATGGGCTAAAAGTATTTTTAATGGATTTTGGTATTTTTCTGGATTTAATGAAATTTGAATGGAATTAATCGGAGCGCGTATGAATTAGTTATGGATTTTTGAAGTTTTATTGTGATTTTGCTATACAAAAATAAGTCCTTAATGATTTATTGCGCAATTATACGGATTATGGTGTCAATGGACCGTGGGATCGGCGCTAACAGGCGGGTCCACGGGTCAGTGGCGCAAGGAGGACGGCGCACGGTGGACGTGCATAAACTGCCCCGATCTACCGAGGCAGATCGGACGGCCCAGGATGAACGGGGTCGCCCCTGCCGGCGCGGCCGCGCCGCGGCGGGGTGAGTGGCCCGATGGTCGCCGCCGGCGACCATCCGGCGTGGCGGAGGGCATCGGCCAGCGAGCGGTGGAGGAGGTGGGGAAGGCAAAGGAGCGCTCACCGAGGGCTTGTGGTGGCCGGAGGACGGAGAACGGCGGCGAACGGAGAGGAAAGGCGGCAGCGAGGTTTGGGATGTCGACGGTGACGACGTTGTGGTGGCGCGGAGGGGCGACGGAGGCACGGACGAGGTCCGAGGGACCCTGGCGACGATAGAGCACTGGTTAGGATAGGAAATAGCCGGATGGATCAACAAGATTACGCGACCGAAGTCCGGCGGAGGGACTTACCGAAAGGGACGGCGGGGAGATTGGGCTTCCGGCGGCGTTGGAGTCCACGGGAGTGGCGAGCGTGTGGCCTGGCGGCGACTACAGCGGCAGCGACGGGCGATTGGAGTCGGCGGAGCGTGGCGGCGGCTCGGGTTCACGTCACGTGAGGGGTTAGGGGGCACGGGAAGCCTGGGCGTTTGAGGGAAAAGAGAGAGGAGAGGACGGGGAACGTTTATATGGGCTCGGATTAGAGAGATCGTGGCCGAGGCGGTGCAATTCCATGGGATTAAGGGCGGCGGCTGTGGCGGTAGTGGGCAAGATTCTCTCGCGGGAGTGGGTGAGAGGAGCGGGGAACGTGGGGGAAATGGGCGGGGGCTCGGTCCACGCCATTTGAACGTGGGGCGAGCGTGCGATTAGGCGGCCGAAGGCGGAGATCAGACGGCGGTGGGGATTTTTCCCCTCTGCCCGATTCGGATGGAGGTAGATGACGGGCCTGACATGTGGGCCCTAGCTCCACACGTATGCGCGAGAGAGAGGAGTGGGGAGCGGGCGGTCACTGGCAAGTGGGGCCCAGCCATCAGCGGCACGGGAAAAAGAGGAGGCACGGGCGTGTGGCTGGCAGGTGGGGCCTAGCGGGGAGACGGGCGCATGTGGGCCACGCCAGGCCGAGGAGCAGTGGTGGACCGGCAGCCCACCGAGAAGAAAAGAAAAGGAAAAGAGAAAGAGAAAGAAAAGAAAAGGAAAAAGGAGGGATTTAATTCTGATAAATTATTTCGAATTATTAAAATTACATCCAATGCTCTAAATATTCCACTAAAAATCCTGTTAGTGTATTTTGGCAAGAGGAATATAGGAAAGATATTCCCAGCCATAATAAATTATTTTTTTGCATTTCTCTTATTTAATTATTTCACTTGGCCTTTATAAATAATTTCTTTGAGGCTTTTTCTTTAATATATTTTGTGTGGATCTATTTAAGGGGAAAACCAGGGTGTGACACACATATAATAGGTTTAAACTTTGAAAATTCATAACTAATTCATCCTAACTCCGTTTGGGGTGATTCAACTTGCAAAATTCATTAAAAATCAAGATCTATCCATTAAAATATAATCTTGCTCCGTTTATGTGTTCTTATGTATTGTTTCTGCCTTTTTGTTTATTGACTTTAGCCGCCATCATTCCGAAAAAAGCAGGAATCTACTAAGAGAGTTCCGAGGCTTTCGCAGAGCAGCAAGGCAAGTCACACAGATCCTAAATCTCTTTGAGCATGTTGAATTCATGGTTTAAAGCTATATTTCATTTAAACGTGCATTTATTTTCGAATGTCATTTGGAAGGTAAACCTTATGCCTTGTATAGCCCCATTTGCTTTGTTTACATGTTGCTTGTACCTATGGGTTAATGTAATTGGCTAGCTTTAATTATTGGTTAGCTAGAATAACTTTAGGACTATGCTTAGCCATGCTTAGAAACTATAGTGGAACTTATGAGCTATCACTTAAATACTAATTATGACATATAAATGACATGAAATGATGGCAATCTAGTTTACGACCAAGGTCGTGTTTGGTTAATTAATATGGTCAACTAAAACTTGACTAATGGTGGGTTGTGAGCACATGGAATGATGGTGATTCTAGTGGTGCTCATGGCATTTAAGGACTGATTCACGGACTACTTGTTGTGAAGCAATACCCATACTAACGATAAGCTAGAATGGGTAGTGGTGGGAGTTGAAGTGTGGCATGTTCAACCGGAGGCACCACGGCATGTTGTGGAAGTCAATAAGTCCACGCATGGCAAACATAAGTCCATGGTTTGGGCGCTGGGCCGTCTCCCTGTTAGGCACCTGATCAGTCCTTGCCGGAGATAGGTGGTTCAGCGGGTGGCTCTCTTGTTGTGCGTGTTACATGGATGGTATTGTCACAACTCCTTTCCGAGGTATCGTGGTGGTATTGAGACACACGGCAATGTGTTATGAGGTTGTGTCTTGTGGGTAAATTGGTACACCTCTGGCTAGAGTAAAACTGTTCGAATAGCCGTGCCCGCTGTTATGGGCGACCTAGCAATGTTTTTCGTGATTAGTCCCACTTATATTAAACTTGTTATTAATTAGACTAGCTCCAGGTTGGGAGTGGTTGGGCCTATACTACCTTGGAGGGTTGTGCGGTGGTGATTAATGTTGCTTAATGATTACTTGTTTTATTACTCCCTTAAATGCTCTTATTAAATGATGTTTATGCAAATGAGCCCTATTATGCCTTTCTTTGTATACCTGTGTACTTGCATTTTTGTTGTGTGACTTGCGAAGTGTTCCATATACTCACCTTGTAATCAACACCATCAAAGGAGTATTACAGAGATGTAGGTTTCTTGGAGGACTAGGCAGGACTCTGGTCAAGCGCCTGTGGAGTGGAGCCATCATGCTCGTCGCTAGTTATATTTCTGCTACTAAGACATTTATTTATTTCAGAGGTTCCATTCGCCTCTGTAATAATTATACTCATTATTTGTAAGACAATTACTTTGATTATCAACTATGTCATTTATGTGCCTCGGTTGATTCCTGGACAAGAATTTACGCACAACTAAATCACACGAATTTTGGAGGAAATTCTGGGTGTGACAAACACTACTCGCAAAACTAACACGTACTAGTAACATGCCCATGCTAATGCTAGGATGCCATAATATTTTTGTTATAAACTATTAAATTCCATGTGATTTACTCTAATCAAAACATCTCCATGTAACTCCTCAGAGTTCATCACTTGGACCATCACCAATGCCTTTAATGTATGGTCAAATTTTTTTATATTATCAAAGAAAAGTGCATACATAAGATACAACCCTCACCAATGGATCAACAATATAGAGTTTGTACATAATGATCTAATGGATGAACAACCCATGCCATTTAACTCTAATCAAAACATCTCCATATAATTCACCAGAGTTTCAATTCAGAACACGTGTCTCATTTCCACCCAATTTTAACTATATGGATGAGCAATATGATATCTTGGAGTTCTTTGCACTATGCAGGGGAAGAAGATGGCGCTAAGCTTGCATCACTGCTAGGTCCCAACGATGAGAAGAATTGTAAATGAGAAAAAATGTATGTTTTAATGTTAAAACAAAACGTCATATACCTCACCTGGATTATTCTCCGTCGATTGTTTCCTTCTAAATGAGCATTTTTTTCTGTTTGCTGCAAGAAAAACTTGAGCTGCCAATCGCACTTATTCTACACAAGTGATTAACATGAAGTAATACATCAAAAGCATGATCACAAATAACAAACGTAATTAAAATCAGTATTAATTGGGGTCCACTGAACCAAATATTTGAGAACATGCCTTTATACAGTATAGGGCTTTACAAACTCATATATATTGAACTTGATTCGCACTACAAGTAAAGATCACGCATATTCTAGAGCACAAAATATGAAAACTCCCCAAAGGAGTTTGCTGTATATTTTAACAACCTAATCACTCCCTAAAGTCATCATTTCTAGTAAGAATACTATCGATGCCTATATTAAGGAACCAATGTTATTATCCATATCATTTTGCTCCTTGTCAAAAAACATCGGTGATCCAAGGATTATTAGGTACTAAGGGCCTGTTTGGTACAGCTCCTACTCTGAAGACGGAGTGGAGCTAAGGAATAGCGGGAATACCACTCCACCCTCACAGTATAATTTTCAGAAGTGGAGTAGCAACTGGAGTCTATAAGTGTTTGGCATAGCTTCAGTTCCACAAGACAAGAATTTCAGAGTAGGAGCTGTGCCAAACAGGTCCTAAATTCTAAGCATTGCCATTAATCCTGATCCAAGGATTATTAGAAAACAGAAATAGCAGTGTGTCACAAAGTACTGCACACTTAAGTAAAAATAAAATTGGTTATAGAAATAGCAGATGGTCACTGTATCATAAAAGAAACCATGTCAGCAAGAAATAAATATTTCCGTTGGCCACCCAAACCATTTACATCTAGATATATGTCATAATTTATGTGAAGCAAGTGTCATTACATGGCTAAATTTTTTTACCTACTAAGCAAGCATTCCACGTCAACTAAAAAAAAGAGCAAGCATAGTACAAACCTATAGAAAATGCCAATGTGAAAACAAATTTATTTCAAATATTTTAGGTCATTATACTTGGAACTTCATAAGCAGAATATAATGATATCATACTACAATGCCAAATAAAAAAACCAAGAGGAAGCCACCACTGAAGCCCGTTCACGATCTTAATATCTACCATGACATGACAGCACAAAACTAGAAAAGAGGTAGTTTACATATAATTGGTCTTTCTATATGTAGACATTCTAGGTTTCTAACATACTTGTTTAGAGTTAGGACAACATATAACTCTGCATAAGGTGGTGATTACATACAAAAATTCATCATAGTGTTGTTCAGTCCCTCGCTAACACAGGTAACCATGGTTTGGTTTTGAAAATGTATATAGAGTCACTTCTGTTAACACTGAACTGGATTGAGAAATTACTAATGCAATTTGATAATGCAATTCAAACAACCAAAATACAATATATGTTTCAACAAACAAGCATAGAATGAGATAGTTTTAAGATTTATGAAAATAAAAATGATACAGAGAATTATTATATTTTGTAAGCATATATTTAGCAACCTACAGTTGTATAGGTTAACGGTTGTCCACATTAGAACGAGCATATTTTACAACATCCTCCAGTTTTCTAGTGATGCAAGCCTAATTTTCTAGCAAATCATGATTTGGTGAGATGTATATGGCATGTATACAGTCCATTCAAGAATCGCGACATTGAGGTATTACATGTGAATGTAGTCAACAACACTGAAACTCTTGTTTCCTGATAACTAGTCACATACTAAAAAACGCAATGTACTTGTAACCTAAAAAATATCACCGTAGCTAGCCTTGAATCAAACTCAATTAGACAAAATGTAAACCCATGCTAGATGGTTATTTTACTATGACCTTATCGGACCATGAGCAGGTTTGTCCAAATTATAGACCAAACCATCCATTGCTACAGGGCTTGCAATCCTTCATTAATAACTTCTCTCTCTTTGTCATGAGACTTGGAATAATTTATATTGCAGATACTATAATGAAGTGCAATCACATTATAGTATAAAAACATTGTTATAATTAGCATTCACATTGTTACATCGGCACAATCTAAAGCAAAGGAATTAAAATACTGTGCATTACAAGAAAAGAAACATTATGTTCATTACTATGATGGAAAACTACCTTGTTCACTAACCAAATGGAGACCAGTTGACCTATACCATGTGTATGCTTGGAGGCTAACCCATGTTTCATTTCAATTGAAAGATAATGGAAACAAAGATAAAAAAAGGCACACCTTATAGGAAGAGTGTTACACCAGAAGATGCATCTTCAAAAACCAAGAAATTACCTGGTTCTACTTGCCTTGAGCAGCATGCAATGCACTTGCATTAGGTGAAATTATAATACTATGTTTAGTCCAAAAAACATTCTAAAGGAAATAGCACTTATATTGCAATACCTCGTAGCAACAAGAAATATATTAGGAGATGACTTGCCAGTCTTCACGTCTAGATCATCCCCCATGACAACATGGTTCATCAGTGAACATTTCCTAATGGTTCTATGTCCATCATGCTAGCGCTGAAATCCTTTGAATGAAAGAAAAGAACTTTAGGCAAGAGCTGAGAACTTGCTGTCTCCTCAAAAGCCTAGCGATTGTGATCCATTCCTTCATCTAAAGGAACTCCTTCCAATTGTGATTTTAAGCTACTGTATATAAGTCAAAAGGTGGCATTCAAATGGCAGATTTTATCTTTGAAAGCAACAATACTGCAAGGTGCCTGAGGGCGAGATGGGCTCGGGCGACATGATGGCTGAAAGCCCGTAGATGTCGCCAGGAGGGGGGGGGGGTTGAATATGCGTTCCAAAAAATTCTTACAATGTAGCGCTCAAATTTAATGGACCAGAACTTCTGACCCAGAGGTAGGAACTTTTGACCGAATTTCTCAGCCAAACCGAGAATGCTAGTCGGAACTTCCAGTCCTTGGACCCGGAACTTTCGATCGGCTGTGTGTTACTCCTTCGAGCAGCTCATGACAAGTTCAAATCACTAGAACTGGTACCCTAAACAAAGAGAGACTACATGGAGAAAGCTCAACACATGTACATATCACAGGAACATCAAAAGCTAGAGTATGAACCACAAAGAGAGCAAGTAGAGTGGAGAACAAGCGATTTTTACCCTAAGTTCATATCATAGAGATCCTACGTCTCCGTTAAGGAGCTCCTAGGAGCCGAGTCTCAATTAACCCCTTCCTTACTAAGCAACCACGAAAACTAGCTTGGTTTTCCACTCAAAGTTACCTCCTTTTCTTTCGGAGGTGAGGTCCACCCTCACAAACTTGCCCTAGTCAATCCACAGCTTGAGAATGCTCGCGAGCGACGCCTAACCATCAAGGAGGTCACCCTCCAAGAGTAAGAAGCTCCAAACAGTAGCCCGACGTCAATCCCCAAGTGCTCAAGTTCTTCCTAGCTCACTCACAAGTGTAAATCCTTATAACCTACTTAGAACTATCCTTAAACTACCATGTAAACTTAAGAACTAGGTGAAAGAGGGCTTGAAACCATGGGAGAATCCAGAAGATGGAAAAACAAAAGTGAAATGGCCAACCCTGCTCTGGTAGGGATGGAAGGGTTAAAAACCTACATCCTTATGCCATGTAGCTGTTACTCACAGAAACAAGACCCTGGCAGTTTTGATCCTTGGGACTCGGAACTTCTGACCAACACTTAGCACAAGGGCTTAGAGACTGTGGGTGGGAACCTTTGACCTAGGAGGTCGGAACTTTTAGCCCACACAGACAGAACACACCCGAACCCAGTGTAAGTGCTGTGTAACGGTGTCTCTCTTCTAGATTAGATTTGGACTTGAGCACTTGGTTAGACATGAACCACTGTTTGCAACCCCTTGATAGTACGGCTTGCCTAGACTCAAATTCAAAATACAAAGGAAATTTTAAAGTAAGCGTCTAGTCTTCTCGCCGCATTGCATCATGTTTGTGGGGCTCTCTATGCATCACCCTAAGCAATCTAAGACTAATTGCTGTAAATAGCTCAATGAAATCATTAGTCCCTTAACCGTTTTGTCATTAATCAACCAAAATCCACATAGGGGGCTAGATGTGCTTTTAATGGCGAGGCGGGGCGATGATGTTCTGGCGGTGGAGATCAACGGCAGCGTGTGAAGGGAAAGAGGAATAGGGATTAGGGTTGTGGGGGAGAGAGAGAAGGCGGGGGCGCGGGTCAGGGTAAGGAGCGAGCAATCACACATGAGGAGGGAGGTGGAGTCGATCTGGATCACACGCGGTGGCTAGAGCAGCGACATGGAGGAGGGACGCTGCTGGGGATCGGTGGCGGCGGCGCCCGAGTGTGAGAGACGAAGAGGAATAGAGATTAGGGTTAGGGGGCTAGCGTGGGTGAGTGGTAGGGGGAGGGGACGCGGCCGGGTGGAGGAAGGGCACGGGGAGACGATCCGGACCGTTTGATTAACGCGGATGATTTTTGGACGTTAGATTTATCCTATAGTAAATAAATCATGTCAAATAAATTGACGTATTATAGGGTAAACTCTACGGTATAGCTAGCACGCACGCGTGAGTTAGGTAACTTGTGTGCGCGGCGGGCCGTATGTACCCTCTCTTATTAGGTACTAATTACCCCCTAATCACTATCATTAGTGTTTAATAATTTTTAGTTATAAAATAATACATAAATAAACAGAGTTAAAAGTTTTACATTTCAGTTGAAACGTTTCGAAAATCTAATTAAAAGTTTTAAAGTTTGGGTTGAAAATTTTAAAATTTGAGTAGATTTTTTAAATTCTTAGCTAATAGTTTTTAAATTTGAGTTAAAAGTTTTGAAAATTAAATTGAAAGTTTTAAAATTAGAGATGAAAGTTTCAAATTATTAGTATAAAGTTTATTTTTTTTTAATATTTTATTTTTTTCAATATTATTATTTTTTAAGTTATGTTTTTTACTGTGTGCGAGCGCAGCAGCTTTTCCGAAACTCCACATGGGCTGCAGAAACACCCGTCCACGCTGAAGCCACTCGTTTCGTTTGCCAACTGAAAATAAATCGACCAGATACATTTATAGACATTAAAAAATAAAACAACAAAAATACGTCAAATTTTTTATTGTTTCTTTCCTGGATTCCAATTTTAACGACGTGGCAGATGCTCCGCGCGAGCACACGTGTCGTCGGCGGCTGCCGCCGGCGAGCCCTCATGGCCTCCTCCCTCCTTCCCTTCTCCTCCTCCGCCTCCGGTATCCCGCCCAAGCCCCAGCCACCCCCCACCCCACCCGCTCCCACCTCCGCCACCGTGCCTGCGCCCGCGCGGCCGTGGGGGCTCCGCCGCCTCATGCTCGCCCGCGCCGCCGCGGGCCGCGACCCGGAGCCGCCGGCGCCGGTGCCCCCTCCGCCCGAGGCGGCCGAGAGGAGGTCGCTGGCGGTGAGGACCGGGGAGCTGTTCCTGGGGTTGGCGGCGCTGCTGGTGCGCGGGGCCGGAAGGGGCGGGGGCGGGGCGGCGGTGGAGGAGGTGGAGGCGAGGGACGGGGTGGTGTGGGAGCAGCGGCCGGAGGACGTGAACGCGGAGCGGCGGCGCAGGGAACTGACCAGCCCTGGGTTCAGCTTCTCAGCCGCCGGGTTGCTCTTCCCCTACCACCTCGGCGTCGCGCAGTGCCTCATCGACAGGGGCTACCTCACGGTGCGTGTCCCTATCTCTATCTCTTCCAGGCAAATCGCAGTAACTGACATGAGCTTCTGCTTAGATGAATTGTGATCCGTGTCATTGTGCCTACGATAATGGACCTTTGTTTCTTTCGAGATGAAATGGTGGCTAACAACAATCCGATTTACATTTGTCTCTTTACCTAATGGAGCTTATTTCTTTCGAGATGAAATTGTGTCTAACAACAGTCGGATTTCCATTGGTCTATTTAGCTTAGTACTAGTTTGTTGGTGCCATGGCTTGTTAGAGCTCTCAATTTTATGCTACTTTTAGGTTGTAACATTGCATGTTATTGTTGTGCATGGAAAGATGGAAATTCTGAATTTCTACGTCTATGTGATTTTAGGACTTACCTGTGATACATTCTATATATATGCTTATTTTGTTGAGCAAGCTTTCTTATAGTGGTTTCTTTATCTGGGACTTGCATTAGGAAAGAACTCCACTAGCTGGTTCATCAGCTGGTGCCATAATATGTGCAGTGATTGCATCTGGGAACACAATGCAAGATGCTCTGCAAGTGACCAAGGATCTAGCTGACAACTGCCGGAGCAAAGGGACCGCCTTTCGTCTTGGGGTATCTTTTCTGCTTCCATTTATTGTCTACTTTTAATTATACTTGTGGCCAACTTGTGAATTTACTTACTGTGTAAATACCCAACTATATGTGTGCTAGGTCATTGGTTTCTTTATGACCAATTTGCCAACTATATGTGGACTTTGCAATATCTTGGTGTTTACCGTGATAATTCATGATTATGTTCACCATTTCCTCTTCTAAAAAATATTAGCAGAAAATTGTGATGAGTAACCTGGTGTATCCTTTGAAAAATATGCTGAAGGTCACAAACATTGTCACTCAGTTACTAATAAGTAGTTCATGTGCTGACTGATTGAATTTGATAGGTTCTCAACCTTGTAATCTTGTGCACTTGTGCAGGCTGTACTCGAGGATGTTCTGGACAGATTTCTCCCAGATGATCTGCACCTTAGGTGCAATGGAAGGATTCGTGGTAAGCTTCATACTGTTCAACCATTGCCTATCCATTTTTGCTGTGTGTATTTTCTGCTACATACTTTCTGACAAGTAACTTGGCTTGGTCATTTGAGAACTCTTAACTTCTTCTCATCAGTTGCTATTACTCAGTTGTCCTGGAGGCCTAGGGGCTTACTGGTTGACCAATTCGACTCAAAGGAAGATGTAATTAGTGCAGTTATTACATCCTCCTTTATTCCTGGGTAAGATTCATGTTAACCTTTTCTTCCCTAATACTGTATGCATCTTTATCTGTAATAACTTCAAGAATAATTGGTGTCTTCTTTTCAGATACTTAGCTCCCAGGCCTGCAACTTTCTTTCGTAACAGGCTGTGCATTGATGGGGGCCTTACATTGTTTATGCCACCCACATCTGCTTCTGAAACAGTATGACATTACTTTTTTTGTTTCTGCAAAATTGTTCTGATTGCTACAACTATTTGAGGTCTCTTATGTGCTCCACGTGTATGAAATTAGGAGTTTCCAGCTTTGTGATCTGCGCTCCCAAGTATAAAATATTTCACTCACTGTCCACTGATACAATCGAAATTTGTAATGCAATCTGTGTCTGTTGAGTACCATGAGTTTTAACAATCTAATATAGGGATATATTAGATGTGATTTACCTGTGGTATTTGATAGCATTGTGATGTGTTCATGTACTAAAAATGATGAGCTCTGTACATAAATGGGAGTTTCTTCTCAAATTTAATATGTTCTTTTGCTTTGTTTATACCTGACACTGAACATAACTTTATATTTAACTGGACCATGGTCTGTCTTTTCTTTTGTTGTTTTTTTTGCAAAATCCAGGCAATTTAAAAGTTCTGTGCTAAAAATTTGAAAGTGCAATTCTGAAATCAAATGCTTCTCCTTCTGAATGACTCTGTGCAAGTTAGTCTTCTTCATATGCATAACACTTATGAGTTGAGGGCATGTCTGTTTCCAAATTATTCTACCCTGTTTGAGCTGTTTTTTCAACAACTCACGATTTCTAATGGCAGAACCAATCACAGTGTACTACAGACTACTTTGCATACATAATTTTGATGCATACAATATAATAATGTGGTGCTTCCTGTTTTGCAATGCTCATTACTGACACTATGCCTACAATTTGTAGGTTAGAATTTGTGCATTTCCAGCCAGCCGACTAGGATTGCAAGGGATTGGTATTAGTCCAGACTGCAATCCAGAGAACAGAGCTAGCCCCCGACAGGTTGCTCACTTTTGAAACGTACAAGTTTTGCAACTCACCATGATTCCATGAATAATTTTCACTTACTCTCAATTCTCGAATCAATTACAGCTATTTAACTGGGCCCTGGAACCGGCTGAAGACGAAGTTCTCGATAAACTATATGAGCTTGGGTATCTGGATGCAACCGTATGGGCTGACCAGAGTCCAGTTGAGTTGATTGTTAAGAATGAACAGCCGCTTCCCGCCATAGATTGAAAAGACACCAACAAGATCGTGACTTCTTGAACCTTATTTGGTTCGCTCAAATGCTAACATCTCACTCAGTTTGCCCCTGCTGGGCCCATGGAAGTCTGTAGCATATAACTGCATAAAATTTTGCCTGCTCTAAGCTACCATTCGATACTATAGTGGATTGTAAAGTGTAGCTATAACCACGCAAGCGGTTACTATCATACTTATTTGCCTTTTTTGCAAATAGATAGTATCATTTGATCCTGCATTGCAAGGAAGATCAGATTTTGCGAGAAATCTGTAAAATTTTATTGCAAGATGTGCTGATACTGACATTGGAAAGATCTAAGTCCAAATACCTTGCAATTCTTATTTTTGTGGGGGTTAAATACCTTGCAATTCTTTTATGATTGTCTTGGGGAAGTTGTGAAAATAAAAACTTAGAATTTGATGTTTGGTGCTAGGGCAAATTGCTTTGGATCATCTCCAGAACCAACGGGTTTCCAAGCATGGAGATGACGGGCTTGTTCACTTCATTGCCAAAAAATGCTTTACCAAAATTTTGGTATTGCCAATTTTTGGTAAGGTATGGTAAGGTTAGGTGGTGTTTAGTTTGATATCTTACTAAATTTTAGTAGAAGTTTTGAGAGTAGAAAGTCTCAGAATTACCAAAATTTGGTAGAGTTGTGTTGGTAATGGCAAGTTTAGTTTGTTACCTTATCAAATTTTGGTAATGCCAAATTTTAGAAAGGTTAAAAATAGCTACAAAGTGAATAGGCCCGAGAGAAGCTGAGGTGGTAGGCATCAATTTTGTTAGTGCAACTCTAAAAATCTTGCTAGATGTCTCTCCAAATTAAAATTTGACAAACTTGAGAAAAAATAGGTATCCAAAAGCCTTGGGAATAGGCTTGCCAAGCCATTTAGCTGGCCAAAGCCCTTCTCCCGCTAGCCAAATCTAGCCAGCCGAAATCGCTTGCCATCCATAGGCCCCACACGACCATCACTAGCCTCTCTCTGCTCTATCTTATCCGCTCGCATCCCTTGATCTCGCGTCGCTCGTAGACCTTGCGCTGCTCTGCTCGTAGACCTTGAGAAACCTTTACTCATCCCAACACCATCGCCACAGTCAATCAAGCTGCCACCCATCGCCAGAATCAAGTGAAGACTCTATCATTCGCAGCCTCCCAACGCTGGCGTCTCTCCTCCCCACCTCCCTTGCCGTCTCCCTGAGGGCGCGAGGTTGGGGAATAGCAGATCGGGAGGAATCGTTGGTCTAGGAGCAGAAGCGTTGCCGATGGCCGTCTTGGCCCCCGTTGTCGGCCCAATCTACTGCACCGCCCACTGGCCCTTATCGTCATCCCTGTCGCTAGCCCTATCTCCTCATTGTCCGACTCCTCCATTGCACCCTTCGAGAGCCTGGCAGCTCTGTTGGGCTAGTCTACTCTCTCGCCAGCAGTGGAGTCGATGGGATGGAGAGATTTGGTAGGGAGAGAGACAGTGAAAGAAGAAAGATGAGTATAGTAGAAACTGACACGTGGGGTGGAGTAAATAGGAAATTTGGGGAAGACTATGACCCAGAACGTCGATAATTGTAAATTATCAAACGGTGTTTCATCCTATGTATAAAAATATTTCAGATGTTTCACTAGTTGATAAAAAATGTTTTAATAAAAATTTATCATATGTTTCAACATTCGGTGAAAATGTTTTAGATGCTTCTCTTGCTTTGTTAAAATGTGAAACACAGTAAAATTGCCTGTTAAAATATTTCGCTCCCGTGTATGAAACATTAAATTATAATGGTTGAAGCATATATTTTTCTTTCGTTAGAATATAATCAACTGAGATTTTTTTAAAAGATTTAATTACACCGGATACAACGGTGTAATCAGATCGCAAATTAAATAAATAGTTTAGGGCAAAAAATCATTTGAAATTTTATAAAATATTGTATGTATGCAAGTGAGGGTGCTACTCCTAAGTGCGCTGGCGCTGGTGTCCGATGCCATTGGATCTACAATGTGAAGCATTCTCTAAAATTTGAAGAGGGAATATTACGACCAGCTAGCTATATAACCATTTGCAAAGCTAGATTTGGATAAGTTTTAGGAGGTGCTCCTCTCACACTAGGTAGGGATGTGTGTTTGGTAGAATTCGGGACGCAGTTACTGGTAAAGGTAGCGCCTTAGCGGCCAAAATCAAGGGGTTTGTTGAAAGAATCCAATCCGCTATCATTGGTGACGGTCCAAAATAGGGGTGTTTTTACAAAATTCCAGACGCATATGTTTCCATCAGAAACCGTTAGATCCGTCTCATACGGTACGGATTGAGTTGCGCAAACACGGCAGGCAGCGGATGGGTATTTTTCATACTAGTCCTTGCTAATTCTCCTTATTTCCATCGTAGCCTCGTTGGATTCCCAACTTCCCCGCTCTCCTCGACGAGCTCGACACGGCGGCGTCCGGCGAGCCCCTCGCCGCTGCTGCGCCGAGGCTGTTGTGCGCCCGTACGTCGGCGGCGCCAAGTGCAGCTACTGAGTGGTGGTGGTGGGGAGCACGTGGAGACCACTGCCTGTTCCGCCGCCGCGGCGCCCTTCTCTTAACCACGGCGGCGCGGTGAGCAGATCGGGAATTTCTCTCTCTCTCTCTCGTCGGGCCGGAGGAGGGGATCGATGTTCACGAACGCGCAGCGCCAGGTCGAGCGGACCGGCCGCCACGGAACTCCGAGAGACCAGCACCTTCAGGTTGGCTTCGTTGCTCGCTTGGCGTCTGGAAGATTCGGTTAATTTCTCCTGCAAATCCTCGCGCTGATTAACTGTTGGTCCGCTTAATTGCGTCGTATCCTCAGGATCTCGTGACCCAGTTCCAGGAGGCCACGGATGAAGGTCTGCTGCACTTCTTAAATTTATCATCATTTTTCGTCTTGCAACCCCATTCCTGATGAGCATTCCTCGTTAGGGTGTCTCAAATGTCCATAGCAACCGAACTGATTCTGAATTTTATCCTGTTTATAAAAATACAGCACAAGCTGGTTCAATTTTTTTAAAAAATAATTCGGAATTATAGTTCATCGTCTCATGGGCGCCACAGTTTACATGGCATTGGATGCTTACTAGACATTGTTCATCGACTTTTTGTTATTGCAGAGTCCAAGGAGAGGATTGTTGCAAATTTGGCAAACTTTGCATATGACCCTTATAACTACGCCTTTATGCGCCAGGTTGTTATCCACACACTTGTTATTTAGGAACAGTTGGTGTGGATTTCATGTACGGTAAGGATTCTCTTGAATTAGTATTCCTATTCAGTAACTTGTCTACCTGTTTTGCTTCCGCAGCTGAATATCCTTGAATTGTTCTTGGACTGCATTACGGAGCCAAATGAAAGGCTTATTGAATTTGGCATTGGTGGAATCTGTAATTCTTGCGCCGGTGAGTACTGCAATACCCTCAAACTCCTTATTTTTCCCTTTTGATGTACCCTCTCTTCAATCTCTTCAATGTGTTTCCAGCAAACATTGCTGTCATTGAAATCTTATTGTTCTGTTTGAATATATGCAGATCCAGCAAATGCCTCAGTAATTACTCAATGCGGTGGAATTCCATTGGTTATACAATGCTTATCTAGTCCAGTGAAGAATACTGTTAGTGCTTCTGAAGCTTATAACAATATTATAACTTGAACACTACCCAATTATTGAAATGAGGTTTTGTTTTTTTGAAAGAGTAGATCTTCTTATTGATTCCTCGCCTTTCTGTAGTTTTTCCTGTGCAAGTAATTCCCTTTCAATGATTACATAACAGGTGAACTATGCACTTGGGGCTTTGTATTATCTGTGCAACCCTTCGACAAAGAAAGACATTCTGAAACCAGAAGTACTTAGGGCGGTAACAGAGTATGCTGCAGCTGGAGATGCTAATACCAGCTTCAGCAATCTGGCAAACGCCTTCCTGGACAGGCATGTCAACTTATGACCTTTGGTTCAGAATTGCAGAAGGTAAAGGCTTCTAGATGTCATTTGCTAGCTTTAGATTTGTTGTTCAAACTGCTTACACTGTTCTCGTTTCGAACCTAACTAGTGGGAGAGCTCAACTGATTTCATTTGTGTAAACAGGGAGTTACATAGGCATATCACGACACAGAATCTGTTCCTTCAACTCTTCGTTGTTGATGAGAAAGTTGCTTGGATGAATGAAGAATCTTGTGCCTCATCAAGAAGACAAGAACGGTGCCGCAGTTGCCAATTCTTCCGCTAAAATTGGAGATTATCCAGCGATATCATCTTGTTTATTTGTTGGCATTTGTACTTCTTGCCCGCTTGTTTCTGCAGTTGTCCAGTCATGCCACCTTGACCACTAGTCAGGCTTATGTATTCTCAGCATTGCATCTTTAGATTTCTGCCTTTACAACGTTTATTGGCAGCAGCTGTCAAGGTTGCACACAGCTTGAGATATCCTTGTGTTTGTAATTTGTACCCACTGTTTATTATGATTTAATCTCTCACGTCTACACAATCCAGCTATCAAATAATCGCACAAAATCTGCTGAATGCTGATGCTTTGACTGGAAAGATCAAAGATCTACCTGCAGTGTCTTTAACACCTTGAAATCCTTTGATGCTTGGCCTTGGAACCAAAAGAATCGAAGGCCCTGTTTGGTATGAAGGATTTTCAAAGGAAAATCAAAGGAATTTGAAACCACAGTATTTTTTACCCTTGGAGGTGTTTGGAATGGAGGAATGGAGCCAACATTTCCTTTGGAAATTTTCCCTATGATTCCACTTTCCTGTACGATTCAAAGGAAAGAAAAAATGAGGTGGAGACTAATGGAAATTTTCCCATCCAAGTGACAGCAAAGGAGAGAGCTAGTACAGTAGCTAAAGTTGAAGAAATCTTGTATTTAAAGCAACAGTGTGGTTCCCAAAAACTTAATAAACAAGTAGACTGGATAAAAGGTTGGATAAGATTTCAATATCATATCATTAGAGCATAAATGAGAAGGATTTACCACTAAGCAAATAAGATTATTGTTATCTAAGATTCCTGCGTTCCAAACACCCATCCACCTATGTTGTGTTTTTCAATCTTCTGTTTTGCACGTGCCTTCTTTTTCTTTCTGTGTTTTGTTTTCCTTTGATTCAAGTAGGGGCCAAAGTTGGCAAAATACACTAGGATTGGATGCTTAGTGCTAGTGCGAGCAGCAGCAGCAGCAGCCGACCGGAGCTGGAGGTGGAGAGATGAGATGGTAGAGCAAGAACCAAGAAGACGAGGGAAGGTTGAAATGCCGGTAAATATGGTATTTCCAGTGGAGTTGTGGCAAAACAGAATAGTGAGGTTCCACTCACCTACGTGGCATTTTTACAAAACCAAAAAACTCTCCGGCAAACGAGTGTATGCACCAAACTCCTTGGCAAACGAGCAATTTTTCCATCTTTCAGTGGCAATTTCCAGTCAATTAGGCAAACAAATCCATCAAACACTGGGCTCACCAGTTCCATACATGATGCCATGATACATCAGGCAATGCACAACCGGTAAACGAAACAGATATGTACACTGTTGTGAATGTGTAGTCATTTAAATAATGTGCACCATCCTGGCCTATGTGAACTCCACATTGAACACGAACACACTATCCTTAACCATAGATAAAATGGCGCGCTTCTACATGACCTGTGTAACTGAGACAGTACAAAAGAGATCGAATCACCACCAAAAAGAAGGGAAAAAACTCAGGAACCTTGGAGCATTCTTGCTCCAACAGGTCACTTGTTTCCTGGTATCTGGGATATGGCCATATGAAACAATGGAATACTACTCTCTTTTGTCCTCCTCAGCCTCATCTTCCAAGCTGAAAGCATTACTAACACCACCACTTCTGTCTTTGTCAATTTTTACCATCCCTACATCACCGTCAGTCCCCTTCGTCAGGGATTGAGCTTCCTCATCATCGTCGTCGGCAGCTTCACCTGAATAAGCGTATCTGGACATGATTTCATATATCAATTTCAGAGCAGTTTCATAATCAACCTTCTTTGTATTGTATAAAAACAAACCACTACTTTCTAGTGATGGCAGCATTTTGTGTATGATAAGCCAGTTACTATAAGTAGAAACACAGATACTTTCAAGCCATTTCAAACTACTACTTTCACTAAGGCATTTCAAGCCATTGAAGAGGCAAGGAATTTAACCTTTGTGAGCTCTGGGATGGCGCCCACAGATAACAAATCACAAGAAGCAAAACAAATGCAAGAACATCCCAGAATGCAGTTATGATCCATGCGCTCTGCCACCTCTCACTAAAGGGATCTGTCGCTTTGAAATAGACCTGCAAAATGAAGCCAGCTTTAAGCAGCAGGTTATTTCACCTAGCTATAATGCTATAAAACAGAAGATTCTCTGTGAAAATAATCTGCAGATGAATGAAGCCAGATCTCATATCAGCATGAAGAAAATTGCAGAACTTGGTGTGAGCAATGTCTTCCATGATTCTTTTTAACACTCATGTAGAGAAAAGTTTACTATCAGGCTTAGAACCCAAGTGCTGTGCAAAAATGGATCATAAAAATTTTTCATAGGTGTTTTTATCAGGACACCATAAGAATAGTGAAGCACTGGAAGAGCAAAGAAGACATGCTGCTGGAGGTGTCCCTTAAAAATAGCAGATGAGTTTTGATTATAAATAACTATTTGGTAATGTTTTTTTTCCAGAAGGCATGATTTTGGAATCTCATGTGATAATGACAAACTTGGATGTTCATAAAGCTTATAGGAACTTAAGCGACTAATGCGCATCACATTACTCTCACATAGGTCAGTGAGCCAATATTAACTATGGATTAAGAAAGTCAAATTTACATACCTCATAACCAATCCAGGCAACTGAAGCTATTACAGATACTGCCAATGCATTAGTAAATTTTCTGTATATATCCAACTTTACTGAGCTCCTCCTAGCCTGATGAGCAATAAAAGCCGTGATGATTAAGAAGCAACAAAATACGTAACTCTATTTTAGCATGGTTCAACAGACTTGGTAATAAAATTATAAACACAGTTTAAAACACTTGTCCTAGTTGTGAGCACACATAACACCATTATAATTTTGAGCTTGACATCACTATTATGGGTCCCTCATACACTAGTAACTCCACCAGATCACAGTTAGCTATGCTTCTGAAAAGAATTGCAAACACTTTGTCCTCCACCACCAAAACATCAGATGCTATGACTTTATTTAAAAGAAAAAACATGGATACAGTGCTACCAATTATTAGAAAAGAAGTAGACAAGAAAAAATTACATCAACAATTGTTTACCTGTAACTTCTCAAGAGTGCGGGAGAGAGAAGTGAAAATCCAAAGTATGAGAAAAGCATCCAAAAAGGCATCAGGAAGGACTAGGAAAAGCCTTGCTTTGCCAGAAATGTCATTAATTGTTCCAACATTTTCTGCAATATCCAGCAATTCAGAAGCTAGGAAATATGTCAGCCCAAGGAGCAAGACCTTAGAGGTCAGCCCTCCCAGAGTTGGGCGGACAACACCATACCCCATTGAGATAGAAAGGATCAATAGACGAGAAATTGTTTTTCTGATGGCTCCAACAGTTACCACCCAAGTTGTGATTCCAATTGGCCGTACACCACTACTGTTGAAGTTTAAGTATTCAAAGTACCACAGTGTCATCTCAAAAAGGCCAAGTGCAATGACTAGTGTGATCCAATTCTGGATTGGCATGATGTCCCTCCAGAATCTTATATACTGACTCGACCAAACGACCATGACCAATAGATAAGCCAGTGACATAAAAACGTAAAATTTCATCAAAGGTGCCATCCGTCCTGGTAGGTAGCCACCAGGATTCCTCCAGACTGTCTTCCCACTCATACTAAGGCCTCTCAGTTTTGGATCACAGGAAATGAAGAACAAGTTGTACATGCCTGTCTTAGTAATGCAAACTTCGTCATCTTCTAACTTCACTGAAAGGTGATTACCACTGAAATGTGTCTCAAGCACAAAAGGCCAATCAGGATCATCAGAGGATGGTCTCCTGATTACTTCCCCTTGTTTGCAGCCCTCTAGTTTAGCAAGGTCAGGGGTACAACATATGGACCTCTGTCCACCATAGGCAGATCCCCCAATGTTATCCCTGTCAGCTGCTTCAAATAAAATAGCTTGAACCAGGCCTGTACTGTGTGCCATTTTTGCATGTGATTCAGCCGATTCTGAAGTTCTCCAGAAAGTAACATTCACGAACCTGACAAAGTAACAAAAAAACCCAGCCATCTAGTTAATACTCCCTCCGTCCCAAAATATAAGAACTTGGCACAACTATTAAGCAAGTAGGTGGAATTAAATGGGGGATGGTTGTGATTGGTTGATACAAGGAAGTAGGTGGAGAAGTTGCTATATTTTGAGACAAATTTTAAATGCTAGAAGTTGCTACATTTAGGGACGGAGTGAGTACTAAATTATACAATTGTTATGAATGGATCAAAATTATTTTGATCAGTTTACTAACATATATGGATCTCAGAAAAGATTCAGACCATACATATTCCTACAAAAAATAAAACCTGATGGATGCAACTAAATTGATAAAACAGCCAGCAAGCACAAAAACGACAACAACCATATCATTTTTCTGAGCCTGCAGGTCAGTTCATCAACATGATCTCTAATGTACATTGGCAGTAGCCATGTAATTATCCCAATCCGAGGCAAAAGCTACTCAAAATGATAATAGTGGGACCTACATCGGTTTATCAGCACAAGAAGCTGAACTAAAACTAAAAGGAACTGCAGTGAATTGAGATAACACATTGCAAACAACTACATGGTGAGCACTGAGTTCAATGTAGGTTGCAACTTGCAGCTTTCATCATTCCAATGTTAGGCTCATCTAAGCAAGCCGAATTGACTTTATCAGCAACACAATTAGAAATCCACATATCATGAGCATAACATTTGGCCGTAAATCACAAACTCTAACACTGAAAGAGTTCCCAAAATGAAAATCGCTAGTAGTAAATTGGCACTAATCAAGCTAGCAAGCAGCGAAACTGTGAGCGCTCGCGGGCTCCCTGGGTGCAGACTCCCCCATTTCCCATTCCCAACGCCGACGACGCATACCCTCCCGGCGATTCGAAACCGAGCAGCCCGTGCAAACGCAACGAGTTAACAGCACAGGCCTCAGGCCTTCGCAGGAGCCTCCAGAACCTACTGCCTTCACGGAGGTGGCGGGAGGAGGAGGGAGGGCGGCGGCCTTACTTGATGAAGGAGGAGGCGGGGGCGGCGAGGTCGGCCCCGTCGGCGACGACGCCCTCGCTGCCGCCGGAGAGGAGGAACGCGTTCCCCACCTCCCGGAACGGCTCCCGGTCGTAGGTGTGGATCGACGCCTCCGCGCCGCCCAGCAGCAGCAGCAGCGCGACGGCAAGGGCGCCGATGCGGCCGCGGAGGAGATCCATGGCGGGTGCGGGGGAGAGGAGGGAGGGAGATCTCGCGGCGCGGCGCGGGATGAGGCGGTGGGTGGTGGGTAGATCGGTCACACGGTTTGTAGTGTACCAGCGGCAGTGCGGTTCGGCTGCTGCTCACCGGCCGCGACGCGAGGCGAGGGCCGAGGCGACGCGAGCGACAGAGCGAGAGCGAGGTCGGAGGGGACGCGGAGTGGGGCCCACGCGGCAGTGGGAGGAGGTGGTGGTGGTGGCAGGCAGTGACGCGGCAACAGAAGGGAGACTGGAGCAGAGGAAACAGACAGGGAGGGTTACGTTACGGCCGGTGGTAAAATCTTCAGTCCGTGCTGAAGCGGAGTGCCAACGAAGAAGGCACGAGAGAGGGGGCCACGTCATGTGAAGACATCTTTTGGTCTAATCCAATGGTCAAAAGAAATGAAAAAAGAAATATGTTATTGTCTTTGTTTAAAGGAACCTTGTAATGATTCTATTAAACCGATGATCCCCTGGTCACTAACTCATGAATACAAACAGGTTTATCATGTATTACAGAATCATCACTAACTAAACATTTTCTCCTTAAGAGCAACTCCACAGCTACGGCTGCCGGGCATGTCGGCGCTCGTCGTCGACCCTGACGACCCCCTCCAGCCAACAATGGAAGAAAGCGTCGGTGGAAGGGGCGAGAGGGGATGACGGGCTTGAGATCTGGAAGCACCATCCCCATCGACATCGACTCCACCCGACCTCCGGCCAGCGGAGAAGGGAGTGTGGAGTAGGGGTGAAAACGGATTGGGTAATATCCAATCCACTTCGAATCCGTTCGAAACAAGCACATGGTAGGGGTTTATTGAAATCCGGCAGATATGGATGCGGATTCGGATAGTATGGTGCGGGTTCAGATGCGGATGTGGTATGCCTAAAATCCGGCAGATGCGAATTATCCGACATTTCCCATCGGATTATCTGATAAGCTGCTTGTTGGATAATCCGAAATTGTTACCCCTATGTAACCACTCTATCTATTCCATACAACATGAGCCAATCCATCCAACGGTCCAATTCATCGGTTAACCTAGACTCTTTGGTCTCAAGCTCTTACCGTCTCAACAGGCCACTCCTAGCTCCCATGGAGACGGTCAACGGCATCACTGAACACCGATCCTATCTAGGCCACCCAAGCGTCGGCTGGCCCCTCGTCTCCCCTCTTTAGTTAAACCCTAAACCTTCCTTGCTTCTACTTCACAAAAGGTATTATGGACTTCTGGTACTGTATGCTCTTTTATTCTAAATTGAACACTCTTGTCGTGGATTAAGGAGGTGCTACTGAAACTAGTCCACAACTGCCTTGTTGTTCAGTACGATTGCCTAGTACTTTTTAGGTTATATGCAATGGACATCATGTATTCATGTTGTTAAGCACTTAAGCATATAGTTATTATGATGGTCCTTTGAATTATTGTCCTTGAGATTCAAAATCATGTTTAGAAATAAGATGTTCTACTGTTATTGTATTGTTGCCTATTGCACTTCTCACTTGATATTGTATTGATTGCATACACACACAACATCCGACAATTTTAATCCGTTTCCAAGCCGAGTCCGCACCGACTCCGCACCATTTCCAACATCCGAAACAATCCGCTCCGCATCTGCATCCACACACCATCTGCACCCGCTCCGAATCCGTTTAAAAAATATGGTGTAGGATATGGTATGAGTACTATCCATCTGAATCCGCTCCATTTTCACCCCAAGTGTGGAGGTAGAGGCAGCCTTGGCATAGGGAGGAGGCGGGAAGGCCCAGTAGATGGAAGCTTCGCCGGGAGGACCTCGTGCAGCCCAGTGGAGGCAGCAATTGTAACGCCCAAAAATTCACAATCTAAATTCTGAACATTCTTGTGTATTAAATCCCTGTCTAGGAAAGCCATGGTATATAATACCAAATTGTCATATAGAGTGAGTCCTACAAACAGAATAAAAGTGTCTTACATAAATGCAGCAGAAAAAGATAAAGAAGCCTATAAACAACTAGCCGCGTAGAAGCTTCCAATCCACAGGCAACTTGACGGCAGATCCAGCCTACTCCTCCTAACGATCCTTGTCGGAGAGGAACTCCATCTCTGAGGGGGGGAGGGAGCAAGACTGAGTACCACCTACAGTACTCAACAAGTCACACCCGCAATTATGCACAATGCACGGGAGACAAAGATAGGTTTTGGGTTCATTTACATAAAAACAGTCACAAACAATAGTAGTTCGCAAATGAGTAAGGGTTATTTAATTAAGCAGTATTAAATCATCTCTGATCAACGCTACACCACGTTGACCAGACTCAACTAACCATTCTATTCCTACAGTATATTTTAAGTCAATTTGTTATAGTGAGACTAATCATGGTGAGTCTTGACCAAATGCCTATAACCGCGGGCACGGCTATTCGAATAGGTTTAACTCTGGCCAGAAGTGTACAATTGTACCCATAAGACACAGCCCCACAAATGTTCCCGTGTGCCGACGTGTCACCATGACACCCCGTGAGAGGTTGTAACAGGACCATTCACACAACTCCTTCCCAACCATCCACACCACGCTGAGGTTGCACCTGCCGACAGGGCACAACATATCTACCAGGCTACCCCCCTTGCGCCACAATGGATCCAGAAGCCGATCAACCCGACCTCGAGCCGACCCAACTCCATTATGCCCATTCTCACCAACAGTGCCTAGGAGAGGGAGAAGCTAAGCTACAAGCCCAGCCGTTGCCCACGCTGGCTTGTGGTGTATACGAATAACTACTCAAGGGGTTCCCACGAACCAGTCCTTAATTGACATAGGTGCGACCAGCAAAACCATGCACCCACAGGCCACCATTAAGGTCATATTTTAATTGAACCATTATCCCTGACATAAGTTCCATTATTTCAACCCAAAGTCGAACTGTAAAGATTATAATGAATAATTATACCCCCAGGGTGAGCTAGGTTATTCTAAGCAGAGCTAAGCCTCCTAGAATATTTCATAATCATATTGTTACCCAAGCTACAAATAAATAAGGGTCATCAACCTAGGGTATTCAACTATATACACAGGTTTCATTTCCCAAGCCACATGAAATAATAAAACATGCAAGTTTATTTAAATAAAACAAAGCTTTTGGCATAAATTGGGTGCAAAATGATCAAGAACACGATGTAACTTGCCTTGCTTTGGCTCTGCAAACTTGGCGACCACTTCATAATACACTAGAGGGTTGGAAGCGTGGCTTCTATAACAAACAAAACACAAACAAATAAAAATAGTACATGAGAGTACTGAACATGAGCTGAAACTACTTTTAATGCATTCTTGACATTTTTCTAGATTTAATGAAATTTGAATGAAATTAATCGGAGCTTGTATAAATTAGTTATGAATTTTTAAAGATTCTCTACGTTTTTTCTATACAAAATTAAACCCTAAATGATTTATTGCGCATTAAACAAGGTTTATGGCGTTAGCAGACTCGGGAGCCGGCGTCGACAGGCGGGCCCCCAGCAGTCAGTGATGCCCGGGAGGACGGCGCATGGTGGACTGCGTCCACCACGGCCCGACGGGACCAGGCCACGTGGCTGCCGACGTGGTAGCCAAGACGGACTGAGGAGCCGACGCAGCGCCGAGGTGGCATCGGCGTGGCAAGGCACGGGCGCGCAAGACGAAAGGGGCTCAACCCCCGCCAGCGCAGCCAGCCACGACGGGGCAAGCTGCCTGATGGTCGCCGCCGACAACCATCCGGCGTGCGGGGAGCGGCGGCGAGCCGCGGGGGAAGATGGGGAATCGAGGAGGAGCCTCACCGGGGTTCGACGGCGGCCGGAGGACGGTGAACTTCGGCAAGGAAGAGAGGTTGGCGGCGACAAAGCTTCGGGAAGATGGAGGCGAGGGCATTCCGGCGGAGATCAATGGCGATGGAGGGGCAAACGAGGTCGGGAAGGTCCTGGCGAAGGTGTAGAACGAATTAGAGGTAGAAATGGTCGAACGGGTCAACAGGAAATCGTGGCCGAAGGCCGGTGGCGGCCCTTACCGAAGGCTTCGATGGTGATGAAAGGGATCAGGCATTGAATCGGGGCAAACGGCGGCCGGACGAGGTGGGCCTAGGTACGGTGGAGCTAGCGGGTGTGAGAGCGGTGACCGGCGGCGGCTATAGCAGCGGCGACGCTTGGTTGGAGACAGCGGAAGGCGGCGGCGTTTCGGGTTTGCGGTGCGCACGGGGTTGGAGAGTCATTTGGCCACTATGTTGGAGATGCTCTAAGAGCATTCCAATAGATTGGTTATTTCTGGCTCTCTAAATATCCATTTGGCCAGCTAGCCAAAAAAATTGGAGAGCCATATTTGGCTTACACTCCAACAACATCGCCATTACACTCTCCAATATGACCGGTGGGTTTCACTTTCACATGTCAGCCTTTCTTTACTCATTCTTCCTACAGGTCGATGGCAACGGTGCTGGTGGTCGACGGAGCTCAGCAGCAAGTGGCGGATGAGGCGGGCGCATGATGGCGGGAGGCAATGGCAACGAGGATGAGGTGGCGCACGAGTGCGGCAGGCAACGACGACGAGGCCTGTAGGCGGCGCAAGAGGGCAGGGAACGGGAGGGGGTGGCCGACAGAGAGGCTGTAAGTTCAAGTGTCGTTTTAAGTATATTCTTGTCTAGTCTCATTTGGATATGAAGATAGAAATAGTGAGAGGTATGTATTAAATTCCTCATGTTTTAAATTGATCTCTCTTATGGGTCCAAAATATAGAGTTAACTCCCTCATTGATCTCAATTAATTATATGCATATGTGTCGGCGAAACGGGAATGGGGGTCCCACATTCTCGGGAACATAAGGGCCTTCGGCCATATCAGCCCCCCGGGGCCCACTTTCCGTGCAAAAAACAACTGGCCATCGCTGGTTGTTCCCCAAGCGCCTGAGGCTGCGGGCGCTGCCCGGGGCCGGGACGCTCGGCCTCGGCGCTCCACGCGCGCGGCGCCCGGGCGCGGAGCCGGCTCGAGCTGGCCATCACCAACCACCGCATTTATGGTGAGCCGACGGCGTGGTGACAGGGCGCGTCACCCCTGTCCACCCGCACGAGACCCTGAGCAGTCAGAAGACTTTTTAACTGAGAGAGCTCCTTTCTTCCACGCTCTGGCAGTTACAGTATGCTCGGTCACATCCGCACGACTTTAGCCGCCTGCAGCGGCTGCTCTCCGAGGCGACCTACCCGCCGTGCTGCACCAACTCCGGCGTGGGTGTCACAGGCGGACAGGGGCGACGGGACGCTCCACCAACTCCGGCGTGGGCGTCGCAGGCGGGGGGGACACAGGAGAGCTCACCGGAAAATATCTCCCTCCGCGTACCGGCACTGTGGACTCCCCTGAGCTCGATAAAGGAGGATCCATGCCGCAGATGAGAGAGGGGGGCACAAGCTCAAGCAATAGACAACAAGGCAACCTTTACTGTTCTTCTTCCCCAAGTCTCCCGGTTACGCTTCCGAGCTCCCCGGGTACACCTTGTAACACAACCATACACATTCTCCCACATAGCATACGCACAGGACGTAGGGTATTACGCTCCAGCGGCCCGAACCTGTATAAATCCTCTCGCCTCCTCTGTGTGCCATAGTTTTCTCGTCTTCTCCAACGCCTCGTACACCTGAGAAACAGCTCCCCTGGCCGAACCTCAAAAGGGGGGTCTCCCGACTTCCCGCCGTCGAGGCTTCGTCCTCCGACAGCTGGCGCGCCAGGTAGGGGGAGTTTTCTTCCTCAGGTCGGACGCCGACGCTCCCGACACCGTCGCCCTTCATGGCTGGAGGCCATCGTCCGCGGGATTCCGACGAGGAGTCCGGCGACTACACCCCGCTGGGCAACGTGAGCCCAGAGGCAAGCCCGCCACCTTCTCCCTCTTCGCCTTCCTGGGGGCGCGCGGCGCGTACCCGGCGGGCAAGGCGCGCCCCGCGGCGGCCTGGTGGTGCGGCCTCGGCCCCTTCCCTCGCCGAGGGGGCCGGCAAGTGCCCCGCCGGGTCCGCCGCCGCCTTATCCATAGGGCGCGAACAAAGGCGCCGTCCCACGGCACGTCGCAGCCTCCACTTCCATTCCGCGACACCGCAGGAAGCCCTCTTGGCGGCGGAAGCCCTCCTGCGACACCCCCCGACATTTGCCGGGGACGGAGGCCGGGGGCGGCGGTGGATTAACGAGATCGCCAACTTGGTAGGCACCGCCCACCGCCGGGTCACCGCCGGCGGCCATACAAGCGCTGGGACTTCCGACCGCGCGACCTCTAGCGCGAGCCGGCCGACCGCCCCGGGCCAGAACAAACCCCGGGGCACGGGCGACCTCCGCAACCGGCTCGACCGGGCCCGGGCCCACGAGGACGCCCGGGTCACAATGGAGCGCCAGCGTGAGCGGCGCAAGGACGCCGCCAGGCATTCCGAGGCCCCGGCCTCCAGCTCCGAACCACTAGTGGGAAACCACTATTCGTCGCCAGAGCCTACCCAATACGGCTGCTCGGGTTGCCTGGCACTCTCCCCAGGCCTGCGGCAGGTTCGCTGGCCGGCTATGTTCCGGCCCAACTTGCCGGAGAAGTACGATGGCTCCGTGGACCCTACGGAGTTCTTGCAGATATATGCCACTGCCATCCGGGCGGCGGGCGGAGACGAGAAGGTGATGGTGAACTATTTCCCCGTCGCCCTCAAGGCCCAGGCTCGCTCCTGGATGATGAGCCTCCCCGAGGGATCCATCCGCTCGTGGGAGAACCTTTGCCACCAGTTTGTGGCAAATTTCCAGGGCACCTTCCCGCGCCCTGGGACAGAAGCGGACCTCCACGCCCTGCGTCAGAGTAGGGGTGAGGCGTTGAGGCATTTCCTGCAGCGCTTCAGCCAGGTACGCAACACAATCCCTCACATCGCCCCCCACGCGGTTATCCACGCGTTCCGTTCGGGCGTGCGCGACCAGCGCATGCTCGAAAAGATGGGCACCCGCGACGTCCAAACCACGGCGGAACTCTTCAGCCTTGCCGACCACTGCGCCCGCAAGGAGGAAGCCCGGGCGTGGAACAAGCCGCGTCCTGAGGTCCTCGTCGAGGACCCTGGGGAAGAGGGCGAGGCCTCACGTTCCGCGGCGCGGCGGGACAGGCGGAAGCGCCAGAAGGGCAAGGAGGTCGCCGAGAACTTCGCCTTGGCGGCGTCTGGCGGCCCCCGGGGCCGCGCCGCCCGCCAAGACGACTACGGCGGCAAACGGCAGAAGGCTGAGCGTGCGCCACGCCACCGGCTGCGGGCCGAAATGGTGCTCCGTCCACGAGACGGATCGCCACGACCTCACGGAGTGCCGCGCCGTCCAGAACCTGGCCGAGCGCACTAAAAAGTTCCAACAGGAGCGGCAGCAGGACAAGCCCGCTCCCAATCCGGAGCACCCTCTCGAGTTCCAAGAACCCGAGAATGTCATCGCCACCCTTGACGGCGGGGCACACGCTCACTCCTCGCGCCGTGGCTTCAAGGCCATGAAGCGCGAGCTGTTAGCCGCGACCCCGGGGCCGGCGGCGTCCCGGAGGCTGAAGTGGTCGGATATGCCGATCACCTTCGGCCCCACGGACCATCCAGCCCGGGTACCTGGGGAGGGACAGCTCGCCCTGGCGGTCTCCCCCACCATATGCAACGTGAAGGTGGGCCGCGTCCTCGTCGACGGGGGCGCCGCCCTCAATATCCTTTCCCCCGAGGTCTTTGAGAAAATCAAGGCCCCGGGGATGAATCTCGCGCCCTCGTTGCCCATCATCGGGGTTACGAAGGGCCTCACTTGGCCTCTCGGCCAGGTCTCCTTGCCCGTCACCTTCGGAGACCGTGGCAACTTCCGCACCGAGCACGTCATTTTCGACGTTGCCGAGTGCAACCTCCCATACAACGCGGTCCTTGGACGCCCCGCGTTGGTGAAGTTTATGGCTGTTACGCACTACGCGTACCTAACCATGAAGCTCCCAGGCCCCTCGGGCCCGATCACAGTTCTTGGGGACGTGAAAGCCGCCCTCTCGTGCGCCGAGCAGCGTGCGGCCGACATCGCCCCTGCAGCTCCTGACGTGGCGGGCGGCGCGGGGCCTTCGCTACGCCGCGCCCCCAAGCCGCGCATCGTCGCCACCGATGCGGAGCTAGTCAAGGAAGTAGTCCTTGGCGACGACCCGTCCCGGACCGTCAAGGTTGGCGGTTCGCTGGACGACAAATAGGAAAGCGCGCTCATCGCCTTCCTCCGGGCAAACACCGACGTCTTCGCCTGGCAACCGTCGGACATGCCCGGGGTCCCCAGGGGGGTGATTGAGCACCGTTTGGCCATCCGCGCGGGCTCGCGCCCGGTGCGGCAGAAGGTCCGACGACAGGCCCCAGAGCGCCAGGCCTTCGTCCGAGAGGAGATCCACAAACTTCTGCTGGCCGGCTTCATCCGCGAGGTCGTCCACCCGGAATGGCTGGCCAACCCAGTCGTCGTCCCCAAGTCCAACGGGAAGCTGCGAATGTGCATAGACTACACCGACCTCAACAAGGCTTGCCCCAAAGACCCATTCCCTCTGCCTCGCATAGACCAGATAGTCGACTCCACCGCGGGGTGCGACCTCTTGTGCTTTCTTGATGCTTATGCAGGATACCATCAGATCCGCATGGCAGAGGAGGATGAGGAAAAAACTTCTTTTATTACCCCCCAGGGGGCCTTCTGTTATATGTGCATGCCTTTCGGGTTGAAGAATGCTTGTTCCACTTTCCAGCGTGCTGTCCGTGTAACATTTGAATCGCAGCTTGGTCGCAACATGGAGGCCTACGTCGACGATTTGGTATTGAAGTCACGCGACCGCGCCACTCTGCTCCATGATCTGGCCGAGACATTCAGTAACCTTCGATGCACAAGGATGAAGCTAAACCCGGACAAGTGCGTCTTCGGGGTCCCGGCCGGCAAGCTCCTCGGGTTCCTCGTGTCCAGCCGCGGCATTGAGGCAAACCCGGAGAAGATAGCGGCAATCGACCGCATGCGCCCCCCGACGAGGCTACGGGAGGCCCAGAAGCTGACCGGGTGCGTGGCCGCACTAGGTCGGTTCATCTCCAGGCTTGGGGAGCGTGCCCTCCCCCTATTCAAACTTCTCAAGAAATCCGGGCAGTTCGCCTGGACGGATGAGGCGGATCAAGCCCTTGATGAGCTCAAGAGGTACCTGACTACGCCCCCTGTCCTCGTGGCACCGGCACCAGACGAGCCCTTGTTGCTCTACATCGCGGCAACCCCGCAGGTGGTAAGCGCGGCGCTCGTCGTCGAGCGCCCCTTGCCAAGCAGGCGGGCCACCCGGGATTCACCTCCCGGGCCCGCCACCGCGGAGCCCGAACCTGGGCAGCCTCGCCAAGGCGAGTGCGAGCCCGGGAACGCGGCGCCCGGGACCATCCCAACATTACACCCGGGGCCCCAATGTCCCAGCTCCGTGCCTGTCCCCATAGGCGAGAGCTCGCTCCCTCCCGGGGGAGCTGAGCCCGGACCCCCGGCCCTTGTCGGGCCGGCTTCGGGGAACACACAACAGAAGCCGGTGTACTTCGTCAGCGAGGTACTCCGTGACGCCAAATCGCGCTACCCCCAGGCGCAAAAGATGCTCTACGCTGTTCTCATCGCGTCCAGGAAACTTCGCCATTACTTCCAGGCGCACAAGGTATTCGTAGTCACATCCTTCCCCCTCGGGCAGATATTGCATAACCGGGAGGGAACCGGCCGCGTCGCTAAGTGGGCGGTCGAGCTCGCTGAGTTCGACCTCCGCTTCCAAGCGCGCAACGCCATCAAAAGCCAAGTCCTGGCGGATTTTTTAGCGGAATGGACCCCGGGGCCCGAGCCGGACCCTGTGCTGGACGCCGGGTTCCCGGCCCCCGAGCTGCCGCCTGACCTACGCCTCCACTGGATAATGAACTTCGACGGCTCCTGCGCCCGGCGGGCTTGCCGCCCCAGCGCCGGGGCCGGGATCGTCCTCGTATCGCCCGCCGGGGACAAGTTCCGCTTCGTCGTCCACCTCAACTTCGGGGCCACCAACAACATGGCTGAGTACGAGGGCCTTCTCGCCGGCCTCCGGGCCGCGATCGCCCTCGGGGTGCGACGGCTATGCGCGCAAGGCGACTCCGAGCTCGTCATCAACCAAGTGTCCGGGGAGTACCAGACCCTGGACCCCCAATTGGCCGCATACGTGGACGAAGTGCGGAGGCTTGAGCGCCGTTTCGACGACCTCACGCTTCGCCACGTCCCTCGCAGTCGCAACCTAGCCGCCGACGAGCTCTCAAGACTGGCTTCCTCGCGGGCACCTGTCCCCTCGGGGATTTTCCAGGAAGCCCTCGAGACCTCCTCGGCGTGCTTATCCGGGACCTCGGGCTCAACCCCTGAGCCCGGGCCTGAGCCTGACACGCGCTCCCGGCCCCAGGACTTGGTCCTCGCGACCGGATCCAGCGCGCCCTCCTGGATGGACGAAATCCGGGCATATCTTCTCCGAGCACATCTCCCTGAAGACGACGTGGAAGCAGAAAGGATCGCTCGCTTGTCTAAGCGCTATGTCCTGGTAGAAGGGGACCTCTACCGGCGTGGCGCCAACAGCGTCCTGCTCAAGTGCGTTCCGCGCGACTCCGGAGTCGAGATCCTCGCCGACATCCACGAAGGGGAGTGTGGCAGTCACGCCGCATTTCGATCCCTGGTCGGTAAGGCTTTCCGGCATGGATTTTATTGGCCCACGGCCTTGCAGGACGCGTTCGACCTCGTCCAACGTTGCCGCGCGTGCCAGTTTCATGCCAAACAGAGCCACCAGCCGGCGCAAGCACTCCAGATGATCCCCCTGTCCTGGCCCTTCGCGGTCTGGGGACTCGATATCCTCGGCCCCTTTCCCCGGGCAGTCGGGGGTTATCGGCATCTCTATGTCGCCATCGACAAGTTCACGAAGTGGCCGGAGGCGTTCCCCGTAATCGACATCGACAAGCACTCAGCGCTCAAGTTTATCCGGGGAATCACCAGCCGCTTCGGGATCCCCAACCGCATTATCACCGACAACGGCACGCAGTTCACGAGCGAGCTCTTCGGCGAATACTGCTCCGACATCGGCATTAAGCTCTGCTTCGCCTCCCCTGCCCACCCTACCAGCAATGGGCAGGCCGAGAGGGCAAACGCTGAGATCCTACGGGGCCTCAAGACAAGGTCCTACAACGACCTCAAGAAACACGGCGTCAAGTGGATCGACGAGCTCCCAGCGGTCTTGTGGGCCAATCGTACCACACCGAGCCGGGCGACCGGGGAGACCCCGTTTTTCCTGGTATACGGGGCCGAGGCCGTTCTGCCGTCAGAACTCACCTTCGGCTCCCCCCGGGTACAGCGCTACAGCGACAACATCGACCACGACAACATGCAGCTTGACAACCTCGACTTCCTCGAGGAGCGAAGACGACGCGCCTCGCTCCGAGTCGCACGTTATCAGCAGAGCCTTAAGCGCTATCACCAGCGTAAGGTTCGGGCCCGATCACTCCAGGTCGGGGACCTAGTCCTCCGCCGTGTCCTTACACGTGCCGGAAGGAATAAGCTTTCCCCCATGTGGGAAGGCCCCTTCCTGGTGATCGGTGTCTCCCGACCGGGCTCGGTAAGACTGGGCCAGGAGGATGGGACCCCGCTTCCCAATCCCTGGAATATCGAACATCTTCGCAAGTTTTATCCATAAACATATCCCGTAAGTTGTAGGGAGCTCGGGCCAGCGTCGGTTCCCTCCAAAACTCAACGCTGGCCGGGGGCCCCCATATGTGTACATTTCATATAAACAGCTTTTTTCAATATCCTCTTTAGTCTTGCCCTTTGTCCTTTTCCGTGTGTTGCACCCGTGGGTGCCCCATCCCTTGGGGGTGTACCCGGGCCGCGCCCGTGCGGCGGTTGGGGTCTGCGCATTGTCATCAGTCCCTTGCCGACGGGTGATCGAGCCCCGACATGCTAGGTCCAGGGCATCGTCGACTCCGCGCTCCTGCGGCTCCGACGCCCTGCCTGGCTAGCTTCGGGACCGGTCCTTTCCGGAGGTTGGGGGCGAAATGCTTGTGCGTAACCCTCTCCTCTGCACGGTCGCGACCGGGAGGATGCCTTCGGGAAGTGGTTGACCCCACGGCTCGTAGCATGGAGTAGACAAGGGGACGAGCCATATACTCTCACGGTCCATCGTGTGCAGACCAGATCTCCCCCGGAAGGGTTAAGAAGGGTGCTTGGCGTACAGCACCCCGAGAAGGCCCCAGGGACCCGGGGCGCTAAGTGGGAAGGCGAGCGCACCACCAGTTCCTCCGAGAGAGCTGGCAGTCTACCCCGAGGTCGTGGCCGCGAGTTCCAGGACTAGGGGCCCGAAGCGAGTATGACAGGCGTTTCCGTCTCTGGCGGCTCCGGCCCCGAGGTCGTACCCGCGCAACCGCACCATGCTCGTCAACATCCAGATACGCACCTCATTCAACTTTACGCTTGTTCGGCTGTCTATCTTTTCTCTTTTCTACGACCACGCGTTTCGCTCTCCTCGGCCCGGGAGCAAGTGGGATTTGCCGAAGCCGCGCATATGGGCTGCTGGGTCAGTGCCGCCCCGGTTACCATGGCCTGGTGACCGGGTCGTGGACCGTGCCCCGGACACTGCCGATGCCCCGGGGTCTCGGGCAGCGCCCCCCGTCGGGCCAGCTTAGATTCCCGGGGCGGGCAGCGGTGCCCGGCCGGCCAGCTCCTCCCCAGCCACCGCCAAGGTGCCGGGTGTTTCGCTACCTGGCGACCCCGTGCCCGGTCGAGGTCGGTCTCCAAGAGGCTCCCGGCGAGCCAAAGGGCACGAGCTTAACACTTGGGCCATACCTAACCTATGCAGCGTCTACGGGGCCAACCCCGGAACATCCCCCACGTGGCGGGAGCAGATCCGGGCCGGTGACCGGTCTAGCGGTTGCCCCAAGACATCCCGACCGAATGCCTAAATTCGGACCGTCCCCTCACGGATCGGACCTTCCGAGTCAACTGGCTGAAATCCCGGAGCAGGCGACGCAATCATCCAAGGTGCGAAAAACACAAACATTGTTATATACACACACGGATGTCTTTCTTTGTACAAAACAGGTGAAGTCAAAATACAAGCATGCGCGGAGGACCACAGCCGTCGCCGCACGGGGGAAGGTCACTCCTCGGGCCTGGTCTCTTCGCCGGAATCGTCGGTCCCTGGCTTCTCCGGGTGTTCCCCCCGGTTAAAGAATCTGGCCACCGTCGCAGCAGCGTCGGCCACGGCCTTCCGAGCCTCCTCTTCCCCATCGGTGGGGAATCCCTCCAGCACCGGGGCCAGGGAAAACTTCGCGTCTCGAGCCCGGTAGCAGCCAAGGACGTACTCCGCCACCCGCGAGGCAAGCTCTGTTCCCTCCTTCTCCAGGACTTCATGAATTTGCTGGGGGAGCAGGTCCAGCGTATCCAGCAAGTCGCCGAGCTCCACCAGCGCCTCACCGACCCCCCTGGGTAGGTCGGTCCTCTGCGGAGGTGCCCGGACGCCGATGCGTTTGAGACACCCCCGGACATCGGAGCTGTACCGCCCCAGGCAAGCTGCAACCTCGTCGTCGAGATTCTTTCGGAGGGCGAGGCTACCTTGCACAAATCTCAGCCGTCCCTCCGCCCTGGCCAGCTCCTCGGTTGAGCTGGCCGCGCCTGCCGATGACGGGGAGCCGCTTGACACGGCCCGCACGGCGGCCCCGCGCGCCACGGCCTCAAGTCGGCCGTGCGTTTCCAGGAGACCTCCTTCTCCCCTGCCGGGCCTCGCAGCCTTCACCGCCGCCTCCCGCCGAGCCAAGGAGTCCTCTTTCTCCTCGAGAATCGCCTCTCGTGTCCCGAGGGCCTCGGCTTTGGCGTCTAGGTCGGCGGCCAGCATCTTCGCCTGCTCGCCCTCTCGTCGGCGGTCGGACTCCCATGCTGCAAGGCCTTCTTCCCAGGTCGCCAGCCTCTTCTCCTGGTCCCGGAGGCGCCATGCGCTGTCCTGGCATGGCGTTGGAGAGCTTGGCGGCCTCCTCATTCACCGCCACGGCTACCTCCCGCGCGCTGACCTCGCGCTCCCGGGCCGCAAGATCGGCCTCCTCGCCCGGAGACGGTCCTCCCGGGAAGTCATCTCCTTTCCCCCGCGCCTTCGCCTCGGACCGGGCGCGGGAGGCCTCGTCGGCGGCGATCTTGGCGGCAATTTTCCAATTGGCGATGCGCGCCCTCCGCCGCCTCGATTTCCTGACGGCGGGTCGACACAAGGATTTCAGTGGCAATCGTACGGAAGACGAGTCTCTCCGCTGCCACCTGATCGCCGCCTGCCCCCTCTCGAGCTCCGCCCGGAGCCGAGCGGGACTCGCGCTGCTCGCGCGCCCGCCACCTGTACTTCGCCGGCGGCGACGACTAGTTGCCCCAGCGCGGCGTGCAGTGTCTCGGGCCTGCGCGCAGCGCCTGGTCGCGCGCAGCAAAAAGGACCAGGGCCCGCTCCCCCCCCGCGGACACGGCGGGGCCCGGCGTCCTTCTCCCCTCCGCAGCGGGACCGCACTTGGTCCCGCGGAGGCCCGCTCCGGCGCGGCCGCCGCGACCTCCATATCCACCACCGTGCCCGGCGATGCGGGGGCGTGGCGGGACGCGGCGGAGCCGTCGGCGCGTCCACTGCACCGCCCCCGGTCGGGGCCGGCGCGCGCCGTCATCGGCCCCTGGCCTTTCCTGTAAAGGCCGAAACCAGCCGGATAAGAATCAGATCGATAAACGCATGAGGGAATGTGCTAGATAGAAGAACCAATGGGGTCGAAGCGTTTACCTAGCCTGGGGCCCTTTGAAGCTCCACGGCTTGGGACTCAAGGACAGCAGGCTCCCGCGCGGATCCTGTCTTCCCTACCGGCGCGCCCGAGACGGCGACGGTGGCTCGGTGCTTCTGGCGTTCCGACGCCAGCTCAATGATGCCCCCCGCGTCCCCCGTTGCCCCGGGGGCCGGAGTCGCCTCCCGTGGCTCTGGGGGCCACGGCCGAGCAACGCCTGCCGGCGCCACGCAAGCGGTGGCCGCCATGGCAGTCCCGGTCCTCCCGGGCTCCGCGCGGCTCGGAGAGGTAGCGGCCGGGATGACGGTCACCGGAGCAAACGACCTTCGCCTTCTTGGCCGCCGCAAGTCCTGGATCGGGCCCCCGCGGTCGCTTCCCCTCCTTCTTCGACGGCACCGGCGCTTCAGCCGGCACATCTGCTCCCTCCGAGAACGTCGGGTACCTCGACGATCTTGGGGGTGATCTGTGAAAACAACGATGCCCACGGCGTCGAATCGCGGGAGATCCTTCTGGATCCTCACCCGACCGCGCGTCGCTGCAAAGCGGCGTCACGCCGCTCGGGAGCGCGCGGTCCGCCGCGCCCCCTCCTTCCAGCGCCAGACGCCATTAACAGGCCATCGTCGCCTTACTCAGGTCGTCGGGATGGGTCCTGGAGAGATCCTTGGATCCCAAGTGTACAGCCAACAGGCCCGGGGCCTCCTGTGAAGCGGCGCCAGTCGCCGGCTGAGGAAGTCACCGACGACCATGTACGCATTTAACCCCGCCGCTGCCAGAGCCAGCGACGCGCGCCAACACTGGCGCCAACCGCGCGTCTTCGGCGGTGGCTCGGTCCAGCTCTTCACCTTCTGGCCGCCTCGGTCGGCAGCCGGAGCCGGTCGTGGCATCAACGCCGATGTAAACCCAGTTCTGGCGCATAAATCCCATTTGTTTCGCAGCGCCATCGGGATGAACTCGACGCCGGGGCGGCCGTGGAAGTACACACAACCTACCCGCTCCGGCAGGTCGGTGGCCTTGTTCTTCGGCGCGCTCTTCATGGTGAAGTAACGCCGGAAAAGATCCACCGAAGGCATCACACCCACAAACATCTCGCACAAGTGCGCGAAAATCCCCAGCACCATCACGGCGTTGGGGTCAGATGCATTTTGCACCTCGTACGTTCTCCAGCACCTGGAAAAAGAAATCGGAGAACGGCGGAATAAGCCCGCCGACCGCGTAGTCGACGAAGTACACTACTTCGTTGGCCCCTCGCGGCGCCGGCCTCGACTCGCCAGGGCGCACCTCCGGGGCCGCCCTCCACCGCGTGGCGGCCGGCATCATCCTCTTCACCCGCTCCATCCCAGCGTCGTCATTCAGGCGCGACGGCGGAACCGCCCCGCCGTCCAGCGGCCGTACCACGCGGCCGGCGCGCGCATCGTGAATACGGCGACGGGAGCGGAGAAGGAAGAGCCAAGCAGGGAGAAGCGCGCGCGGGCGGGAAGCCTGAGCTCTGGGCGCAAGAAGCAGCTTAAGCAATGGCAGTCCCAACTCAGCAATGGGGGAAGCCGGCTACCGTCCGCGGCTGCCTATAGTCTCGGAGAACCCGTGGAGCGCCCCTTCGACTCTGCCATTACGACCCTCGATTGGCGGACCGGAAGTGGAAGATCTCCCCTCGCCACGTCTTATCCCGCGCAATTATGACGGCGTCGCCTCGTTCCCTGCTAAGCCTGGTGGGCCCCGCGCCTTTTCGTTTCCCCGAGATATGGCCCTGTTCCTGCCCGGATTAGGCCCCGGTCGAGCAATAGGCCCAGGGGCCGCTGTCGGCGAAACGGGAATAGGGGGTCCCACATTCTCGGGAACATAAGGGCCTTCGGCCATATCAGCCCCCCAGGGCCCACTTTCTGTGCAAAAAACAACTGGCCATCGCTGGTTATTCTCTAAGCGCCTGAGGCTGCGGGCGCTGCCCGGGCCGGGAACGCTCGGCCTCGGCGCCCACGCGCGCGGCGCCCGGGCGCAGAGCCGGCTCGAGCTGGCCATCACCAACCACCGCATTTATGGTGAGCCGACGGCGTGGTGACAGGGCGCGTCACCCCTGTCCACCCGCACGAGACCCTGAGCAGTCAGAAGACTTTTTGACTGAGAGAGCTCCTTTCTTCCACGCTCTGGCAGTTACAGTATGCTCGGTCACATTCGCACGACTTTAGCCGCCTGCAGCGGCTGCTCTCCGAGGCGACCTACCCGCCGTGCTGCACCAACTCCGGCGTGGGTGTCACAGGCGGACAGGGGCGACGGGACGCTCCACCAACTCCGGCGTGGGCGTCGCAGGCGGAGGGGCGCACAGGAGAGCTCACCGGAAAATATCTCCCTCCGCGTACCGGCACTGCGGACTCCGCTGAGCTCTATAAAGGAGGATCCATGCCGCAGATGAGAGGGGGCAGCACAAGCTTGAGCAATAGACAACAAGACAACCTTTACTGTTCTTCTTCCCCAAGTCTCCCGGTTACGCTTCCGAGCTCCCCGGGTACACCTTGTAACACCACCATACACGTTCTCCCACATAGCATACACACAGGACGTAGGGTATTACGCTCCGGCGGCCCGAACCTGTATAAATCCTCTCGCCTCCTCTGTGTGCCATTGTTTCTCGTCTTCTCCAACGCCTCGTACACCTGAGAAACAGCTCCCCTGGCCGAACCTCAAAAGGGGGGTCTCCCGACTTCCCGCCGTCGAGGCTTCGTCCTCCGACAGTAGTACTTTCTCTGTCGTTAATATAACAAGCTAGTACTAGGTTAGACAGGTACTACAAATCTAGATATGAATATGTCTAGATTCGTAGTGCTATATGTTTTAATACTAGCAGGTTACTATATTTTATGACCAGTGATTAGTATTTTTATTTCTCAGCTCGGGGTGAATGAATGGGTCCGAAGTAACTTGCTACAGTACATATAAGAGAGATGCACTTCACGAGAAACTAAAAATTCTCCAGATTGTGGACCATATAAGCAGAGGTTTATTACGGCTATTATTTTACCCCGTGGGGGTGGTTGCACTGCACTGCATTACACAGTGGCACCAGCAGCACAGATATAATTAATGATTCATTAATTAATTTACTTATTTATTTCCGTGGTTACCGTCTAAACCGTCGGATACGGTATCAGTTACCGGCGGTTTGGTTTAAATAAATTTTATCCGAATTTAAATTTTTTTTTTAAAAAAATAAAAAATCCAAAAAATTCCAATATGTAGTAATTAAATTATGGATCACTGTGATGAAGAAAGTTTGTGAAAATAACGAAGTTTACTTCATATTTTGAGCTCCGTTAAAATTAAAAAAAATAAGAGATGTGTTGGGATATAATTTCTATTTTATTTAAGTGTAAAAAGGATAGCAAGGGTTATGAAAAAAATTATGCAATATTACATTGTTTTTTAGAGATATCCACAATTTTTTCCTAAATTTTCTATAATTTTTTAGAATTTTTAATATATTTTACAACTTTTTATGTAATTTTTTCTTTTTAGTTTTAATATATCGCGGTTACCGTGGCTTACCGTGCGGTTATCACGCGGTAACCGCGATCTTACCGCGGTAACCGTGAGATTTAAAAATTTTAAATTCAAATTTTTTAAGATGAAATTCGTACGATTTTGTGCGGTTACCGCAGAAACCGCCATACCATAGGAGACGGCAACCTCACCCCAAATGATACGGTGAACACTAATTTTAAATAAGATATAAATAAATTTTATAACACAAAATTAATGTTGTTATATTCATATTCAGAAATGTATTTACTTAGATTATGTATTTATATCACATTAAATGTATTGTAATAAAATAATTATTGATCAAAGTCTTTTCCTAAACGAAACAAAATACTCAGACGTTCTATATTTTTTAGGACGGAGAAGCAGTAGTAATAAATTCCATTGTTTACTTCATCCTCGAGAATTTTCCCTTTTTTTAACCTGGGAATCAGACAAGCAGCTCTCTGCTTTTATCCTCCGACTCACACGTCACTGTGCAAGATTTCAAGTAAACAATGGCATTGTGTCTGCAGGTGGGCCCTCTGAACTGCTAGTGTCTGTTCTGCGTGCACATACTTTTATCTCTGAACCAGGAGTGGTTTGCATGCAACCACCGGTACTGTCATAATAAAACTAATTAGTCGATTAATTAGTGTGATTGATTTGCAACATGCATTTTTTGTTTCTCAGCATGAGTAGTCCATGCTTAATTAGGTGTCACAGTGAAGTATTTTATTGTTCATTTTGGAAGATTTTAGAAGGGCATATTCTTTGTAGTTTGGATTTATTTGAGATATTTTAGGTTGGCACAAGAGGCTAGGGACAAAAACAGGAAATTCATGTGGCACGCGGAGGTTGTGGATGTGAAACTTGGTCTTTGTAAAATACTACGTCCGTTTTAAAATATACAAATTTCTAGGATTTAAATTTTATACCACAATATAAATATTCATGAATTGATTCACATGATTCATATCATTTCAATAATTCCAAAACCAATCAGATAGTTGAAAAAGAAATCTACGCAATTCAAAATTCAAAAATTAATAACTGAAGCGACTGGAAAAGATTTACATAACCTTATCGGAATTGGGTGTAAAAATATGTGTTTGTCTTATCGGGATGGGTGGGTTGTGGGTTCAGACTAGTTAGGTCATAATAAAGATAACGGGTAGTATGAATAGTTTAGAAGTAAATATTATATTTTACAAGTATTAAGTTGTTATATTTATAATAAATTGAAAATCTAAAAATTTTATATTTTAAGACAAAGGGAGTCATATATACACCCTCCAAATTTTAATTGCATTGAAGATTCTTTTTATGTTTGATGCAAGACTAATTAAACTTGATTAATTTGATCAGGAAAGAACATCAAATCCACTCTGACCATGGTCCCATGCATTATTTGTGCGTGCTGAAAGGGTGAAGACAATGCAGCCAAAACCCAATTTGATTCGTTTCAACTTTCAACTGGAGCAAGCAGGTCCACGTTTCACTCATGGCACTGGGCCAGGTTATACGACCCCGAATAATTGTTAGCGTTGGGGCTTGGTACACCTAGACCGAAATTATATATTTTGGCAGTTTATAGTGGTGCATCTTTGCAAGATTTTGATGGAAGCACAGTTGTAGGGTACTCTGACAAGACTAAAATAAATATACAAATTAGTATATTATCATGCAGCCAAAGTACTATAATTACGGTATTTTTCATTGGTTGCATTTCTTCCGTCCTAGTTGTAAAACTGTGTCGATATCTTATGCCCTAGTTATATTTTCATTGGTTTAAAAGCTAATACTAAAAAATAAGCTATAATAAAAAAAACCTAAGTTCAACTTAAAATTAAGTTTTAATATTTAAATTTTAACCGTTACTAATAAGCAAACAGAGCAAACGATGAAACAACAGTCGAAAAGGGCAGAGAAGCGAGGAGTAGAGACAGATGATATACTAGGAGACAATCTACCACGCTCCAATTAACTTAGCTCCATATATTGCTTGTGTTGAAGCGATCATCAATAGTGATTGGCTGGTCAAAATGGTGGGCATGCATGGCATGCTTGCCTGCCCACTCAATTAGTAGTAGTACCACTTTTACTAGCTGCTTTCAAAGGCCGTGTTTGCCTTTAATTAGTTTGTGGGATCAGGGAGACAGTCTTAACGATTAATCGGCCGTTTTCATCTAAGCGGCCGTATAATCGAGCGTAATTACGAGGTCCAATTCATAACATTATCAGTCCATTAGCTTTGCTATCTAAGTATTCGATGCATATCTATAACCGTTGAGACCTGTATTTTAGTATATATTGACTAATGTTAGTTGTTCTATTTTAAAAAGAGTAGGAATATATTTAATATATGTAGTTGTAAGCATTTACCTATTAACAAAAGAAGGCAAACTATTATCAAATATGTATATTTGTATGAGCATCTAATTTTCGTTAAATTCAGATTAATTCTATATTCCAATTAATCGTTAATTGTTTGACGACACTCTCTCTGTTCGACATCCCAATTCAGGTGTCCACAACGCTGGTTTGTATATGCGGTGGCTTTGATTGATTAAACTCGATTGCAGTACACGCGTTGGATTTATCAAATGTAGTGGAGACTGGAGACTGAAAATATTTGTTACTAGTAAAAAAATAAATAAAAACAAAGAGAAAAATTAAAGGAGTCGAACTCTTGCTCGAGATTCAAGTTCCGGAAAGATTTAACGAATAGCTTAAACAAGTGCTCTTTAATTAAACGTATTTTTAAGACGTGAAGCAAATAATCAGTGAGAATACTCCGGTGAAGTAGCCGCAAAAAACAGAGCATTTGTCCTTTGAGAAGTCAAGCATATTGATATATGATGCGGCCCAATTGAAGCCCAGGTATTTGTGCAGATCGGCCCATATGAGCGACCGCTTCCATCGGCCTGGAGGCCTACGTGTTGTATGGGCTAGATATAACCACATAGGCCGTCACTCTCGCCGTCCAAAGATTTGAGGTGCTCGCAATCTCAGTGTCACAATGGTGTAGTGTCGATTTTCCTCTAAAGAGTGAGCATAAGTAGAAAAATGCTACTCTCTCTGCCTATAAATAGATAAAAATAGATAAGTATTTTTAGAACAATGTTGAGTCAAACCCTTTTAACTTTGACGGTGTCAATAGCAAATAAAATTCATAAAGATTGATGTCATAAGAATTATGTTACTAGATTTATTGTTAAATAACCTATCGTAATAGGTAGCTCTTTCTATTTTCAATAATTTATTTTTATAGATATTATTAGTTAAAAATACTTATATTTACGATCGGAGAGAGTAAAATGGATGCCCTAGCTACTTTCTCTCTCTGTTCATGTATGTGCACTACGCGCGCTCTCTCTCTCTAATAGTGATGAGGTTGTATGTTGAATGTAACATGGAGAACTCTCCATTAATAAGCTTTAAATGTTTTTTTCTCTTAAATAATTTATCTGATTTGCGATCTAATTATATTGTTGTATTTGTTAAAATTAAATCTTTATAATAAAATCTTGCACGATTATAGTATGATGAAAAAAAAGTATATATATTTTAACCGTATAATTTGATATTTCATATGCGAGGGCAACATATGTCAACATACATTTTACTGTGTTTTACATATTTTTCAAGTGAAACTGAAGTCTCACAATGTATAACTTGATGTTTCACTGACGTCAGCCAACTGCAACATTTGACTGCTCGATTTTTTTAGCGCATCGGGTACTTGATGCGTAGGCACGTCCGCATAAATATCTCAAATCCGCATAAATATCTCAAATCAACAAATGGTGTAATGCCGATTTTTCCTTTTAAGAGTGAACATAAATGAAATGTGAAATACAAATACAGATAAGAAATAAAGTGGTGTAAGACGAAACTAGCGCTGCTAATCACCAGATTAGAGCGAAGGGCTCCCATCCTTATTAACTACGTACTGTTCGATTAGTTACAGTGATCGAAAGCTGAAAGCCTGAAACCACGAGAGGGATTCAGCATGCATGCTCTCCCTTCACCTGGCCAAACCGCGCTCAAATCAAACGTCCTGGGAGTGGGATCCCGCCACCGGCGCCATGGTGCTTCCCACCACATTTCTTGTGTCCGCTGCCCCCAGCACCAACGCTGCCGCCTCCTTCAACACCTGCTCCAGCTCCAGCACCAATACCACCACCCATCTCAGCACCTCCGCCTCCACCGAACCCGCCTCCGGCGCCACCGCCTGCACCAAGGCCTCCGCTGAACCCGCCACCTGCACCACCACCACCTCCGAACCCGTCGCCTAGGCCTGTACCTGTACCGGCTCCAACCCCAAAGCCACTACTGGCACCTCCACCGATTCCTCCACCACCTCCAAAGCCACCACCGGCACCTCCGCCAATGCTTTCACCGTCACCACCACCGAAGCCACCGCCTTTGCCCCCACCAAAACCTACACCCCCACCAAGGCCTCCGCCGACGCCAGCACCGCCACCGAAGCCACCGCCCTTGCCCCCACCGAAGCCTATACCTCCACCTGCACCGCCACCGCCTCCAAAACCTCCTCCACCACCCATGCCGCCGCCGCCACCACCTCCTACGCCGCCACCAGCACCACCTCCAATGCCGCCACCGGCTCCAACTCCCACGCCTCCACCAACACCTGCACCGCTGCCCATGCCCCCTCCAACACCAAAACCACCACCAAATCCACCACCGCCACCCATTCCACCTCCACCACCACCACCTCCTCCGAGTCCGCCCCCACCACCCAATCCACCTCCTGCGCCAGCGCCTCCTCTAAAGCCGGCACCGCTACCAACACCGATGCCACCACCAGCACCAGCACCTACACCCCCTCCACCTCCGAATCCAGCACCACTGCCCACTCCACCTCCACCTCCAAACCCGCCGCCACCACCCATGCCTCCTCCTCCGCCCAAACCACCTCCTGCTCCACCACCACCACCCATGCCTCCACCCACACCACCACCACCACCTCCGCCCACACCTCCACCTCCACCCAAACCACCTCCCATCTCACTGCCACCACCAACACCGTCGTCTCCACCCACACCGACACCAATGTCGCCTCCCTTGACGTCACCACCGCTAACGGTGGCTTCACTACGTTCCTTTTCACAGCCCACGCCTCCCGCCATGCTCTGGCTCCAGCCGCGCCACACCGCCACAGGGTCATGCCGAGCGACGGCGCCGGCCGCCCACATGGCGGTCAAAAGCAATAGCACCGTTACCGGCCGCTGCCTCCCCATGATCAGAATCCTCCCGAGCTTAGCTACAGCTATCTATCTAGTCTAGTACGCACTTGTGCTTTGCTGCGTGTGCGCAGTGGAAGCGACGGAAACGCGGGGGTATTTAAGGTGCAAAATCCACGAGGGATATGGGCTGCTTTTGGTTGATCTGATGGCGGGTGAGGGGAGAGTTGACTAGCTATATACGATAAGCAGCTCGGCTGTGTTTGTTTGTTACGGCTTAATTGCGCATCCTTTTGACCTTTTGAGGTGGATTCTCCATGCATCTACGTGAGCCTGGCTTTAGCTGGGCGTGCATGCATGCAGCTGTGACTGAGCTAGCCCTCTGCTTTTGCTCGATTGATTGGTTTTTGGTTGTGGTAGTTAGTACTACTTCTTTTGGCATGTGACCTCTCACTCGTGCATGCATGCGGCTGTGCATTGATGGCAAACTCGTGTGTTGGGATTGGGAAGATGCAACCAGTATGTGGGTGAGCGCCTAGGAGCAAGTACATTTCTAGTGCAGGTTTCAACTAAGTTTTATTCTCATTTAATACTATGACACATAAGCAAATATGATGATTTGGCAAGTTAATTATGAAGAGAGAGATAAAGAGTTTCAATCATCAGGACGAAACTCGTTGGTCACAATTACCAACGCGATTGAAACCAGGTGAAACTTTCGTTGGGGCGGTATCGTTTCATTCTAATGTATTTTGGGGATCCGGTGCACTGCTCCACACCCTGCGTTCGATCTCCCTCCCTGCTCGCTCCCCTTTCCCGCACACCTCCCTCTTCCCGCACTCGGTGCCAATCTCCCACGCTCGCGCCTCCTTTTCCCTGCCCCAGCCATAGTCGCAATAGAGGCTCGGCATTGGCGGTAGCGCAACAACCCTACAGTGCAATGCCTCACCGTGAGAAGATGGGGGCCGGTGCCTCTACCGCGTCGCCTTCTTCACCAATAGCTCCAACGCCCCAAGTAGCGCCACCGCATCCGAGCTTGGTGTACTTAGATTCGCTGCCCCAAGCACCAATTACAGAATGGTGGCCCAGATCTAACGGTAGCAGCGGTTCAAGTCATTGCTCACATGGAACCCAATCAGCAAATCTCATGGAGCACATGTTATTTGCGAACGTGTGTTATTCAAGTAAATTAATCAAATTTTCGTTGACCATGTATTATTTGCCAACGTGATATTTTAATTTTATTAGATGGCCACATCATCTCATAGTTCTAATATTCTAGTACTTGATTTAGAAACAATTACAAAGTGGCTACATAATCTCATGGAGCACTATATTACAACACCATGCAAGTAGTAAATGTTATTAATAGCCTATGAAACTGTGAAATAAAATTGTGTATTGAGAGTCCTTCCTTCATTCATCAGTCCACATCTCTTTAGATGATGTGGCACCCTTAGAAACCACAGAATGAAACTTGGTATTAGGAATATTCTAAGTTCTTAAACACTTATCCTAGAATGTTATATAGGTTTATTTGATGAGATGGAAGAGAGAAGAAAGGAGAGAGGAAAAGAGCCAACCCTCATACAAGAGATAACCTCTATATAAACTTCAATAAAAATATGAGAGTATTAGAGTTATTAGGGTTTGTGTATTAGATGTAACCTATTGTATATATTACCTCTTAACTTATAGATAGATGATATAGATAAAATTAGAGGTAGGAGTCACCTCTATTATAAAACTTGCTCTAAGGTGTGAGAGGAGCAGAGGCTCCAGCTGCCACGTTTGATGCAGCAGAACACTTCCATTTCTCTGCCCTTGTGTTGTAGTATTTAATTCGGAAACACCATTCTATCTATTATATTATATGAAGATTGTTTTGAAAGGAGGCGTATTCGTTTTAGAGGTCTAAAAATTATCACGTTAATCTAAGAGACAAAAAATATACACCATTAGATCGTAATATGACTAGATTTTAATGATGTAGATTAACTACCAAAATATGAGTCCAGATTGAAAACCTATTATTTTCTTGATTCTAACAGGAAAACTTAGGAGTAATTAACAGCTCTAATTAATTAGAAATCGGACAGGTTGTATGCATATATAGATGTTGGCCTCGTTTAGAGGCATAGAAATTATCGCATTAATTGAATAAAAAGTATTTATTTTGATCGCTAGATCGTGATAGTTCTTAATTATGACGGTCTAGATTTAATATATACATATTTACAAAAATAACATGATGAATCAATGGGACTCTGTTTCCGAAACAAGTAAAGCAAGACTGACACAGATTCCAATTTCCATGTACCAAATTAAGAGCGATGGTTAAAACCTGAAGCTAGCGACAACGCGTCTACACAGTGAGCCATGCGACGTTCGCACAAACATACAAGAGATCTACGTGATTATAACAGAAGGCCAACAAAAAGCGGCCTTGGCCCTTAAGGCTCAAGTAGCTGCCCTGTACTGGTGTACGTGCAACCTCTTAATTATGTCTAGCCTTACTAATTAGCATACTAATAATATATAAACGCTCCTGTTAGTTATAAGATATTAATTATAACGATTCACCACCATGTTTATTCTAGAGGCCCAAAAATTAGCACATTAATTAAAGAGAAAAAGATTTAATGTAAGCAACCATCATGTTCGCTATATAGTCCTAGCAATTACCACATTACTGAGAGAAATATATACATTAGAACTAGGAATAAGAATTGTATATCAAATACAACTCTATTCTTAAAGAAAGCCATTAGAATCTATAAAGAAAAGGACAAGATATTGATGTCCATATAATTGGAAATAGTGCATAGTCTTAGCATATTGCCACGCTGAAACTTAACCAGGATTCCTAGCCAAAAGATTAAAGAGCATGTACTTAGCAGCCATGGTAGCAAAACTGATTGGTCGTTCATGTTCCAACCATATAACTGTTATTCGGATTCCAATTAGGATACCGTGCCGTAGGATTAAGGGATTATGTTAAGAAATATGACTCATATATACTAGATGATACAATACAGTTGCATTCGAAGGGGATTTTAGCGACCTTGTCTACACATCAGACGTCCAATTCGAAAAAAATCAGATGGTAAAACAATATCAATCGATCAAAGATAAAAACATACTAAAACAAAATTATCAAAACATTGAAGCATTTCCTATAAAAGGAGAAATAAATCTAATATATAAACTGCAACATTACAAAATACTTGCTGAAACATATAAAGAATACCAATGCAACATTTGCAAATGATAAAGATAGCTCTGAAAGAGGTACCATGTTCGCTTTGGAGACCTAAAAATTACCACATTAATTAGAGAAAAAGAGAAATTTAGATCATGATGGGATCAAATTACAAGGGTCTAGATTATGAAAATACATAAAGAATTCTAGAAGAATTACGACTCTATTTTAGTAATCCTACTAGTGCCATGGGAGACAACAAAGAAGCGAGACGGCGGGCAGGTGAGCGTAGGGGCAACAAAGAAGAAGGGATGCTGTTGCTGCGGGAAGGCGTGTAGGGGCAGTAAAGTAGTAAGTGACGGTGGTTGATGGGACTTCTAAATTCTATAAAAACGAAACTCCAATGACGATAAGTTTTGATTTTGTAAGATGCCGACAATAACGAAAAAGAGTAACTACAGCAGGTTAGCAGAGCGGTGACAAAGAGTAGGGAGGCGATGGCTGGTGCTGTAGAGCAAGGTGAGGGACGACAAAGGAGTAAGGCGGCCGTGGCTCACAAGAATTTAAAAAAATGTATAATGAAATTGTATAGATGATACGATTTGATTTTTTTAAGGTGCCAACAGCAACAAAGTGGAGGGACAATGGGCAAGCGAGCGGAACTCGAACGATATGATGACAAAGTTTAATTTTTGCAGGTGTTGATGACAAGTAGAAAGAGGGACGACCGGTGGGTGAGTAGAGGGGCAACAAAGGAGTAGGGAGGTGGTGGCTAAGGTCCTAAAGACAGTGAAGAGAACAGACAGGAGGTAGGCAAGCGAAAGGGGCGATGTGTTGGCGGCAGCATGCAGGACATTTAAAAGTTAAAAACAAAACCCCAACGACAATAAGGTTGAATTTTTTTAAGGTCATGATAGTAATGAAGAGAAAGGCGACGACACCAAATGAACAGCGGACGAGGTGGACTGGTGGACGAGCAAGGTAGGGTCCGCAGATAGTGAGTGCCATAGGGGCTTACCAAATTTAACGAGGACTGAAGCAAGGATATGAATCTTATAGAGTACTATTTTTAATATAATCCGTAAATTTTGATGGAGTAAGATAGGGGGTCCCTTAAAGTAGCTCGATTAATTGGAAGTCAAAGTGTTATTTTATTTATTATTTCCCTCAACAATAGCATATCGTTGATTTATAAGAACACTCCATCCTAGAGATATGTTTATATATATGCAATATAATTTATGATACATAGCCAGCAAGTTGACTTTTTAAAATTGTTTTAAAGATAACCATTGAAAAAATAGATAATTTTGCATTATAATATAAATTTATTTCGGTGCTAGCTACACAATTGCATGGACCTGCCAGCTAGTTGCATTTTGAATTGGTGGTTGTTCATGAATTTCTCTGTCCCAACATTGTGCTTCATCAGCAGTCGAGTTCAGGAGAAATTCCATCGTGCATACATCCATTAACAAACTATCAATCCCTGCTTAAATAGATTCCCAAGGGGGTTGTTCTGGTAAACCGTCATATCTAATAGATTATTTTGGGCTTCCCTCCAAAAAGGCCAGATTGCAATTGCTCTGATCGAGTACCACATACTGTATATATACAGAACTAGAGCCATTTCCTTAATTAAAACCACTGATTACCTAATAAAAACGGCATTTGAGACGCAAAAGACGGCAGTTGCATGGATATAAACATTGATAATTAGTGGTTAGTGCTGACCGCTCAACGCTCACCTTCCTTTCCTGAAGTGAGCCTTCAGCTCATGGAAGACGCAGAACAGCGTGTCCATGGTGTCCTCGTCCAAGTGCGCGTCCTTCACTCTACCGATCGCCACGATCGTCCTCACCCATTCCTCATGGAGGGTCGAGAACTCGGCTCGCTCTTCGCTCGACTTGAAATTCCCAGCGATCTTCGACCTCATCATCTGTCCAGCGACCGACGCCCTCCCCAAAATCGACCTCGGGAGCCCTGCCTTCGTGGCGACCTGCAGGCCGTAGCTCTCCGGGCAGGCGCCTGATGTGAGCCGGTAGAGGAAGGTGAGCTCCTCCTCGCCGTTGCCGCCGCTCGTCGGCCTCAGCATGCAGGCCATGTGCTGAAGGGTCACATGGGGGTGAGCGGCGAACTCCTTGGTGAGAGGATGGTAGTGAGTGGCGAAGAGAAGACGGCATCGAACTACTTCCACAAGGTGTCGGAATACCTGGGATCCAGTAATCAAAGAAACAAAATGTTACTATGTCAGGTAGTATGAGGCACATGAATCATGAAACATTATCATGTCATGTAATTTTAGGCACATGAACGGTGAGAAATGTGAAAAAATAAAGGGAAAGAGTAGACTAGTAATGCCACAATTCTTATCATGTTATCCATCTAAGAGCAGGGCAGCTCCACATATATCGTTAGTAACTTAATCGATACATCAGCATATAAAGTCCCAGATCCCATAACAGAACTAGAGCGAAGCTGGGCATATGAAGCGTTCAGGAGAGTTCTCTAGCCTACTAGAGGGTGTTCGTTTTGGCTTGTAACTTATGGCTTTTTTCTCGGTTTCTGTTAGCATGATTTCTAAAACGTAAAACAATATATTTTTGCAAAAACTTTATATATAAAAATATCACTAAAAAATCAAGTAGATCTATTTTCCAAGTTTCTAATAGTTAATTAATCATGCGCTAATAACGTTTCTCATTTTGCGTGCGACCTATTGGAGCAATAAAAGCACAGAACATGTCTAGAGAGAAAAAAAATCAACATGGTATCACAAAGACACCATGCATGTTTGAATCCGACCAATTTTCTGGCTATCCTATTGATTTGCCCATTAGCCAGATTAGCTGATACCATGTGCCGCAGGAACTTTAGGCCATAGCAATAGCACCTACATGGAAGGGCATGGTGCATAGATAGTGTAAGCAGAAGAATACTCACTGCATATGCAATTGCATATCCATCAAATGTGCTAGTTCCTCTGCCAAGCTCATCAAGCAAGACAAGAGAATCCTCAGTTGCGTTCTCAAGAATAGATGCAGTCTCAGTGCATTCGACAAGGAAAGTACCTGGAGTAACAATTCAAGTTAGACCATTGTCACATCATATCTGTGTTCTGCTCATAGTACATAACAGAATATAAAGAAATTGAGAAACTTGACTGCACAGATTCATGGTTCGTCAAACAGCTCAATAAATTGGCAGTATGCTTTCTACTGAGAATCTACAGATTTACACAAGAAATTCCATATGATGCAAAGAAAAAAAATTGACATGTACTTGAAGCAAACTATTTCTTGACTATACAAACCGGGTTGGCCGAAGAGGCGGCCATTTCTTGACTATACAAGCAACATTTCATTAAAATGGGTGCGGATGTCAATTCTATTTATAGGATAGTGTAATGCATGTACATTTACTATTTAGGCAGGAAATCTTATGACTAATTCTGTGCCTTGTCATATAATTCAGATCAAGTGGGAGTATTAAGTCATTAAAAATGCATATATTTTCAACTGAATTTTGTGCTCAAAGCAATAAGACATGCTAGAAACTATCAAAATTGTTCACTAATGTGTACTTACTTTCTCCAGACATGATCCGATCCATTGCACCAATCCTTGTAAATATGGCATCTGCAAGGGTCAATTCACATGACTGGCAGGGAACATAGCAGCCAAGCTGCAGATCACAAGCAACATCAATTATACACTCAAATAGGGAAGTCTATAAGTAGCCAAATATAGAAGCATAATCTAATGATGTTATACAACAAACCTGGGCTAGCACGATAGCCAGGCAGGTGGCACGCATTATTGTAGATTTCCCACCCATATTTGGACCAGTCAACAACAACGCAAAGCGGTTTTGACCAGATAAATCATGACCAAGAGAGAGATCATTTGGTACCAGCCTATTTGCACTTTCTGCAAAAGCATAAGGATGCCATAGACCCTTCATCTTAAGTATAGGTGCTTTTTCTTTCAGCAGAATATTTGGTCTGCACATTGTGCCAAATGACGACAGTGCCATGGCTGCAAAGGACCTAAGCACATCGATAGTGCTGAGAGCATTGATCACTAGAGACCATTCAGAAGCTTTTCCAACAAAAAGCTCCACTAGAATAGCCAAAGTGTTTGCGTCATCGTCTTTGACATTATGATCCTACCAAAGCTCACAAGATCAAACAATATGTACAGTTGATCAGCTGATAACAATAAATAACAGAAAAAAGCTACCACTTCTTCATCGAAAGATAATGCATATTGCAGCATATTTATACCTGATATCTTGGAAAATCATCATCTACTGCCTCTTCAAATTGATGAATTAATTCACTAAGGGAGCTCAATGTTGGAATATCCACAGATTTTGACAGTGCTGAGATACCATGATCTTGTCTTTGTAGGACATCTAGTAAGTCAATTCCAACACGGAGGCCCTTGACAAGCATGCCAAATGTTTTTATCTGGAAATATTGCAAAATTTTGCATTTCACTCGTCAGCAGCAAATATAGAATACGGAAGAGTGCAAACTTCATAATATTTTTTTTTTAAAAAAGAACAAATCAAAATCGGTCTATAAAATAGAGTTAAAAGCTACCAACTAACCCGTCTTTTTAATATCTTTTCTCCAACAAAGGGCAACAGAACTGCAGATGATAAACCAACAGTGGATTTAACTCGTCCTAGTAATCTCTCAAGATCAGGAACTTTACGGAGATGCTCAAGTGTAAGAGATCCTAGCCCACAATTTTGAATGAAGCCCTCAACAATGTCAAGCCTTTCATTGATAGCATCAATATCTTTTAGTGGGTGGCAAATCCATCTTCTTAGAAGCCGCTTACCAGATTGAGTTATGCAGTGATTGAGGTGCTTATACAAGCTACCTGCAAGAAAGTAAAGAGTACAGAGATTATTTTGCTATATGATTTGACTCATGTTTACAGAACTATCAAAGTGGAGAGTGAAAATAAAAGGAATGGAACATAGGTGAAAGCCACTCCTACCTGATGAACCACCATCAAAATTGTTGTTGAAAATCTCAAGGTTCACAAGAGTCTGGCCATCCATTCTTAGACACATTCTGTACACATGGTATGGTAAGACCTCCCCGTTTTTCAGAACATCCTCTAGCTGTTTTCAGATTGTAGCTATAAGAATTTGAAACACATTTCATGCTTTGTAACAGATAATCTATTGATAAGCATAAAAAATATAAAATGGTTCATGGAAGCCTGGTTTTTATTTTTTTTTACATAGGCACTGATTTGAAATCAAAAGACCTTTGCACATAAATAGTCGAGACATTTCATAAACCATTGCAGACTTGCTAACTACACAAACAAATGGAAAATACTGATGAGTAATGACACTATTCTAAAATGAAATTATGTAAACACAACAGCAATTACTAACAAGTAATGACATAATTGAAAGGAAGGGATTGAAGATAAAGTGTACCATAAGCCTAGTTAAATGACTAATAAGTCCACCGAGTGCACAAATAACCGCATCTTTATTCGCTGAAGAATCCAATGCAGATAACCATGAACTTGTTGGCGCTTTAAAATATCCTCTAGAATGTACTAACATTTGAATTTCTGAAGCCTCAGAGAAATCTATCCCATACAATGGGGTCAGCTGCATTTTCACAGAACCTGCAGTTCAAAGAAAAAATAGTTATAACTTTTCAAACAACTCTGGTTAACCTGCAGATTTACCCTTTTTAGGGAATAAGGCAGGAGAGTCCCTACATTATATATTAACAGAGAGACCAGATACATAAATGTTTTTTAAAGGAAAAGAAGAATAAAGGATTATGAACTTACCTGCTGAAGCATATTTTCTAATTGATCTATGAGTTTCTTTTGAAAGGCCTGAGAAAAGAGAATGGGTAAGTGAAGATTGAAGATTCCTATATACATGAAGATTGAAGATTAATTAAGTTCTGACCTGACGTTTCATAGATTATTTCTTTCGGAGAGACCTGAAAAGATATATTAATGATGATTGTTTCTCATTTGTAGTAACTTGTAAGCAATGGAAAGAGATCACAAAGCATACCTGGACCAACAGAGCCCCCAAAGCTGCAAATGTATTGTCATCATGGAATGAACCCACCCAGATTTTAAGCGCCGCATAATCTAGAAAAGCAAATCCATAAACCCGAGAACCATTTGAAGCTAGTGTAATCTGCATATTCAAAAAAGGGCATTAGATCAAGAGCACCTATGAAGAAAGCTAACACAGACCAATTCATCATATGCAAACAACCCCAGCTCCATTTTATTCAGAATGAAATCAAACAAGAACAACACAAAACAGAAAAGTGAAATAAAAGAACACAAGTCGCCATCACAACTTGACCACCACTCTCAGCCTATATATATATAATAAATTCAACCAAATGCTTTGTTAATGAAACTATGGAAGCAAACCTCTTTGAGTGAAAGAAGGTGAACAGCATCAGCCCCAATGTTGCTGTCCCCTACCGTTGATGGTGTGGATACATGAACCAATTTTCTTTGAAGAACCTTGCAAAAGAAAAACAATGTTGTATGGCATCAGACTCTTGTAACTTGAAAGGAAAGTTATCCTTACTCTTTAAACATGACTACATATTGAATCAAAATGTGAGAGCTTCAATCTTTAAGTTGCATAAAGCATAGCAACTAAACTCCATCCAAATGGTAGTTTAGATAAAAACGCTTCATCACAAACAGAAGCATGAACATCCAACATGTGCGTGTATATTCAAATAAAGAATGGTACTAGAGTATATACTAAGTTACAAACAACTTTGGACATCCTGGAGAGGGAAAAGGGCTCTTCCTTCAAAAAAAGAGAGAAAAGGGATGCCAAAATCTTGAAAAGATAAGCATTAGAATTGCATAAATTGATAAAATAGCACAGCTTTGCCACTAGCTATTTAGATAAAGAAATCAGTACAATACCCAGAAAGAAAAAAAATGGATTGATGACAATAATAAAGGCTTACTGAATTTGACCCTCTGGCTTTGGCCTGGTCTGCAGATTCCATTTGTTCAATTCTGCCTACTTTATACCTGAAAGAAATGCTGGATTTATGAGCAATTAATTCGCCAAAAGAAACAAAAAAGGGAGAAGAAAATTATATCCAACACTATGATGAATGTGTCACAACTCAAGAATCATATAATTGCATTCAGAAGGAAAATAAGCACACTATATAAAAAATAATAGTTGGAAATCAATGACACCAAGGTGCTAAACAATAAAGTGCCAATCTTGAAAGTACATGCATATTATCATATCATCATATCAGTATAAATGGACCATCCGTGTAGCGGTGGAGTCGTGGGCGCATGACTCCACCCATCAGGGTTTAAATCCTAGTGCCCACAATTAAATGGCTGTGTGCATCCCTAGTTGGTACAAAGGCCAACAATTATCCTTCCATTATCTAAAAAAATGTCAATAGGAATGGATACGTATATAAACTAACAAAAGACCTACTATTACCAACATAAGGAGCAACAAGCACGAACCTGCTGAAGTTCATGACATGATATACTATTTTAGAAAACAATTCTACGACTGTACGGGCAGTGGTTCAAGGAATTTACCCTCGAGCTAAAAGCTTTTCCACAGCAACGTCTATCCCACTTTCTGAAATGCCAACCTTTACATAAGATTAGAAGAAGGTTACTATCCTGTACCATAAGGTGATACTGATGCTAGATAGTATGTCAGTTGTTTTTTCTTCAAGAAGATAAAGTACAAAGGAATTAGTGCAAAGCAGATTAACAGAACATGGAAAATGCTATGGTGACAACAGAAACATCGATAGCACAAATTGATTAGAATGAAATCAAGATAACAAAGGAAAAAAAATGAAGAATTGTATTGCTGTAAGCCTGATTTATTTCATGTAGTTGTTTCTGTCATGCCAGGGAATGATATATAGGGGTGTTTTGACTAAATAATACAGAACAATACAGCATAAGTTCCAGAATGACAAGACAGGTGATTAAAGGTGCCTTACTTTTTCACTCAACACAATAACCGAGCTGTATAGCAGACTTTCAGAACCGATGCGTTTCAATTATAAAGCAATACTACCTCCGTCCGAAATAGTAAGTCATTCTAGTTTTGTCCTAAGTCAAGCCATTTTAAGTTTGACCAAGTTTATAGAGAAGAGTATCAACATTTATAACATCAAACAGTTTTTCATACCTGCCGGCATTTTCCCACCCCGCTGACAGTCATTTTCCAGTCAAGCTCCTTATGGCCAATCTCAGCATCCAACTCATAGAGCTCATAGAATTTTCCCTAGCAATAAGGGAAGAAATCATTGCCATAGATTATACAATCTCAAGTGCTACAAAATATTGGTCAATGTACGTAACATTGGGAAGATTTAAGACAGTAGTGTGGGCAGTCCGGAAGGGTGAACAAATGAAGGACCTTAAATAAAGCAAATCATTTTGTGGACTACCAAGCAGAACATTATCTACAAGTCTAGTTTTTGTTGCATATATGTCAGTATGCGTAGAGCAAAGCAGCTCAAAATTATGGCCAGCACACAAAAAAAATTGAGGGAAACCCACATGAGTAAAAAGCATCAACCCCCTACTTATGGGGTTAGGCAATAGCTCAGTATGACACCTAGGTATGCAAGATACTTATTATCCACAGCAGTATCTTTTCTAAATTTTAGTTTTACATCATTTGCCCTATAGGCATTGTACAAGAGATCAACAATGTGAAACTTACAGAAACATCAGGCTTTAGTGTCAATCAAGCTGAGGTAGACAACTAAACATTGAAGCTTACCACTTTGAAAAACAAAACAACATCCATATACTTGCACTTAATATTCCAGTATTGCTTTTGAGATGTTGACATCTTTCTCAATGCATCAGGTGGAATAAAAAGAGTTGTCTTGTCATAAACTGGGTCTGTTGGCCTCCTTCCATTTGCATCTTTGATATTCGAAGGATTCAGCCACTCAAACTTGCTGCGTGCACTTTCAGCCATTTCATCATGGACCTTCTCAGCTGGAGAACACTGAGCTGATTTCACCTTCTTATTTGGAACCCAGAAAGGAGAGCATTGGTCATTGGTAGTCACACATTGCTCTTCTTGAACTCTCTTCAGATGAGGAATTACTGCTCGCATCACTGGTGTTTCCGGTTTCAGGGGACTAGAATCAAATTCTGAAAATAGTACAGCACCTGCTCCAATGCATTTATCATTCATAGACACTGTGGAAAACTTTTTTAAATGGTTCTGCAAAGGATTTCCATTTGAATCAAGTTCTGTAAACAATTTTTTTGCTTTAATGTATTGAAGGTCTGATGGTACAGAGGACAGCTTCTCTGAGGGTTCTTGTGTAGGAGTACAATTGAAATCATTTCCAAACAGTGTAGTGGTGCGAACATATTCACCATTAGAAGATACTAATGAGAACTTCTTTGATGGATGCTGCAAAGGAGTTTGATCTGAATCAGATTCTGTTAAAGGCGTAGAAGCTCCACTAGAAGATCTCCAGACTCTTTTTGAAGGATTCTGAGGAGTTTGCACATCAAACTCTTCAAATGATGAATTATCTCGAATGCATTTATTGTTGGAAGACTCAAAGGACAACTTCTTTGAATACTCCGGCAGAGGAGTTTGATCTGAACGTTCTGGATACAGCATGCTTGCTCTAACAAATTCATTCGTGGAAGGCCTTGAGGACTTCAGGGGCTCCTGCAAAGCCATACTTGAACCTTTTTCTGCAATCAGCTTGGTTGCTCTGTTATCTACACCATTGCAAGATCCTGAGAACAATGCACTTGAGCACTCATTTGAAGGAGTTTGATTTTTCACAGGTAAGGCCCTCTGCTCCACATGTCTAACCTGGGAAGCATCCTGGTCTCTGAAACAAGCACAAAGAGAATCATCATGATAACACAACAAAACACAAAATTACATTAAAGACCAAGCAAGTGCCTGGTTTTTGTCCATAGAAAAACGACAAGTCAGCTAATGAAAACCAGCAAACAAATAACTTTGGTGGCCTGGAAAAGAACACCTGATATGAATCAAAGAGAAACAAAGACGGCAAACTTAAGCAATCATTCCAACAATCCAGGCCAGAGAATAAGATTAAGGGTAACTACTGCAGTAAAACACAATGGTGAACCCAAAATCTGATATCCCTTGAGACTAATCAAAACGAAGGTTAAGGATCAAACATGTGCAAATTATCCATTTTAAATTGATGGCATTTTGCGCGACAGTGCTAGACCAATCCAAACTTGAACTTCACTTTGGTTTCAGTAAATGAAGCTTGCGGGTGACTACTCCTTCCTGGCTCGAAGAAGCAAATTAATTGCAAGAGTACAATCAAACCACGGATCACAAAAAAGCACTATCTGAAAGTCCATAGGCACAAACTTGAACAAACTTAGATCAGATAAACTGATCAAACATGAAAAGGCCACTGCATTGCAGCCCAAAATAATCAGGCATCATCGTATACCTACCGCAGCCAAAACCATTAAACCACCCATTATGAGCAATGCATATCTAGCTAAGCCAGTTGGAAGGGGGCGAAAGTAGGATCAAATGGCCTACTCACATCAATGTCACCCGTCTACAGTGACTACCAATAAAATTAATAAAAATCTGCGTTCGATAGCAACTAGAACAATCCGAACAGCGCATATTGGAAGTTTGGAACCTACCCAATAACACATCAAGTCATCAATCGAATCCCTTTCCGTCTACTAACAAGTCGCAATCGAAATCGAAAGCGCTTGAAGCCCTAAGCCCCAACAAGTTTTGCCGCAATCCGACCAGAAGGCCCAAAACCACCCAAAAACCCTAGCCTCCCACCACACACATTAGGATGGCCGCCTTACAGAGAAGCAGTCAGAGATCGCGCACGTACCTCCCCTGCTGCGGCGGCCGCACGAGCCTCTCCATGATCCCCGCGACCGACGCGGTGGGGGGCCGCGGGGGCTTCTCGGGCGTCGCGCCCTCCTCCGCGGGGTTCCGCCATGCCGGCTTCTTCTGGAGGAAGGAGAGGATGGACTGCTGATGCTGCTGCCGCCGCGGCTGCATCGCGGCCGGCGATTTCTACGGATGGAAGCTTTCGAGGTGGGCGAGCACCGCCGCTCGGCTCTGGTCAGGCGGGCGAAGCGGCGTGTTTGAGCTTGAGAATGGGAGAGGGGAATGGAGGCGACGAGGCGGGGGCGGAGGGAAATGGATTTTTTCGGGGGAATTCCGAGCGGGAAATGCAATTGCAAAGCGGAAAGCCGCGCGATGACGCAGGCGGTAATGACCATTTCCCGCTTCCGCTTTCGAGACACGGGTTCCGAAAGGGGAAGAAGAAGAGGCGGATGGATGGCTGGGCAAGTGGGCTACTGGGCAAAGCATTTCCACTACAGTGCACTCGAGCAGTAGTGTAACGCATCACCTCTACACTAACTCTAGCTCTACTACATTAATTCTAATAATAAAAAAAAATTGTTTGTCCAATCTAGTCTCTCTCTGTCTTGAGAGTTTGCATGAATACTGCTCTTTACGGGTGGCTCCTTCCTCTCTTTTTCTTTTCTTCTCCTCATTATCTAAGCCATAGTTCGATGGTGCTGAAAGGAAGAAATTTTCCCATGTTCCCTATGAACACACCTCCTAAACTGCTAATCGATACGTTTTTTTTAAAAAAATTTCTATATAAAAGTTGTTTAAAAAACAAATAAATTTATTTTTCAAATTTATAATAATTAAAACTCAATTAATCGCACACTAATGACTTACATCATTTTACGTTATCATCATCTTGTTTCTTTTCTCTTATTTTCAAACACTCCCTAAAGCCCCGTTCGGTAGTGAGGGAAGAGGAGAAAAACTCCCCGTTTCTCATGAGTATGCTTTCCAAGCTGTTAAACGATATATTTTTTACAAAAATTTTCTATATAAAAGTTGTTTTAAAAATCATATAAATTTATTTTTCAAATTTATAATAGCTAATACTCAATTAATCATGCACTAATATGTCACCCTGTGTTACATTATCTTCTTCTTTCACTTCCTTCACCTTATCTAAGTCTACATAGCATCTTAGGGCAAGTGTTTCGCAGTGGAGTGATTAAGCTTAATAATTTAATGGAAAATTTGGCCATATATCATCCCTTTGGAATGAAGTTGAGGATTTATCCTCCTGGCCCACATGACGGTGACCTTAAATGATCCCAATGTCAGTGACGCAGGATGGTAAATCCTCAAAAAAAATTATCTCAAATCCCAGCTAACGACCTGACATACCACCAAAACAGCAGAAATTCAACTCCCTCCAGTGCCCAAAGTACAGGCACAAAATATTTCACAGCAAGCTGCGACATCATGATAAGTACTAGTTCTGATAAACTAGACCTAAGTGGTGATACGTCGCAGTAGATGCGTATGTACAATCACCACATCAACTGGGAAAGTATTAGTGCTGCCTGATTTCCCCTACCTGGTACAATTGGAAGCTGGTGAGAGGGCTGAACTACTGAATTCACCAAACTTCCAACAAACAAAATGCAAAATGGGACATAAAATTTATCTAAGGTGAACCAGACGACTCCTCAGAGTCTGCAACTATCATTTCACGATCATCTTCCGAGTCTGATAGAGAGAACTGCTTTGAGATAGGTGTTGGCCTCTGCCTCATTGTTTTCTTTGTCATGGCTCGCGGAGTAAGCTGTCCCGGGCACATGACATCTTCACCGTTTTTCATATTTCTCTTACTCCGGCGAAGCCCTTGTGGAGGCTTGCTGTCAAACCCACGGGCAGCAAGACGAGTCCTCTTACGTGGGACAAATACTTCCTCCTCTTCGGTTTTTCCCTTGTTAGGATCATAGGCATCATTGTCTCCATCACTGCCTGACGAGCCATCATCCTTATCACTGTAGTCTCTGTCTTCATCCTCATCAGAGCTCAGGTCATCAAGGGACTCGGCATCCTCCTGTTCTCCATCTTTGTTCTGCTCCGGATTGATGTCAGACCCTCCAGCATCGTCCTGTCCTCCATCTCCATTCTGCTCTGGACTGATGTCAGACCCTCCATTGGCTCCTTTGGTGCCCTGATGTGAGGCATGCTTCTCTTTTTTGCCTGCCTCCTTCTGTGGATCAGATTCTTTTGCTTTCCTGCATTCAAGTACATGAATTCTTTTCAATAAGAATGATTTTGCGTTTTGTGATTACTTACGTTACTCCTAAAATTTCAGTGCTAAGTAAAAATTGAGAATGTGACCCATACTTCAACTTTGGAGTTTCTTAGTTCTAGGTAAATCTGTCAGGTCAATTCCTGAAACCAATAAATCTAAAACGTGTTACCAGTTATCCCCTTTCCCCCCTTCCTTATATTATCGGATGCTGCTAATGTTATTGATGAGGGAGTATGTTGTAAAACAAAAGATTATAGGTGTTTAATTGCTTATATTGTTGCAGTGTTGCTAATGTTAATTGCGAACGAACTTGGGGGAAAACAAGAAGGGCAAGAATGGTTTAAACTTACGCTGCAGCTTTTATTGCCTCCTTTATCGAACGATCGTAATCAGCTGCACACAAAGCAAACCAAGGATATCAATGTTAAGACATAACAAGTAGCCGAAACTATTAAAAGTTTAGAATTAGAATTGGAGCCTATCAAAAACTGAAAACATCTGTAGAAAATTACAGCACTTACTGACATTTTTATATCTTAAAAACTTGCGATATTAGTGGGAGTTGTCAACAATTATCACTGTTCCACTAGATTTGCATTTACAAGGATTGGAAATGGTAAAAGGGTGAAGTATCTACACAATGAGGGACGGACAGAAGAAATGAGAAATGCAACATGAAATTCAATGTAACCAGCAAACTGTTGGTTATGCATCCAAATTACGATTGCTGAAATAATATTAAGAGTCTCAAGGTTCCATTGGTCTTATGTACTCAAGGATGCTAAACAGAAAGCCCCTTACAGTAATTGTAGCTGACAGGCCTACGTTCACGCAATGGACGGGTTTGGAAACTAGCAGCATAAGCTAAAAGTTCATCCTTCTTTTGCTGCCGTTTCAAATTCCTTTCTTTCTTCTGCAAATTAAACAACAGACAATGTGGTGATAAATAAGCAGAACAGTAAAGTATGAGCTTCATATCTTGCCACCAGCATAAATCCCTATTTCAAATGAAAATATAAATGAATTCATGTATTGGACACCTCTTGGGAAATATACACATAACAGAGTAGCAAGCACATCTGGTGAAAGTTATACCTTCTGAAGCTTCGCTACAGCTGGAATAATTTCTGTCTTAAGATGCTCCCCGATGGCAGATTCAGCTAGACCTTTACTGCATAGTTTCTCCTGTCGATACCATGAGTAAAATATCAGTATTAAAACACGACATGCAGAAGGAAAAAAAAAGGCAGGACACTTACCGATATCTCAACAAACTCATCGAGGTTAGTCGCAACTGTTTCCCACTGGATATTGATAACTGGCTTTGTCAAATGGCCATGCTTTCCTTTCCAGTTATGCTTAAAATTGATTGTTACAAATTCTCTGTACAATCTATGGCCAATAGTCGAGTCACCATCATACCTAATAGGCAGAAATATTTCAAATGACAGCGTCAACAAGAAAACAAAGGTGGCAAAGGCATGCAAACAGTGACATGTTGACTAAAGATGATAACATGAAAATGAACAGAAATTGTCTTACCAGTATACAGTTCCACTATTACTACTTCCTAACTTTTCTTTTCGGAAGTTGGAAATATCGACTCCTCTTTTCATTTCATCGTTAACATACCATACTGCATCATTTTGCTGCAGCATAGATGTATGTCAGCCTAACATGCAGTTAAACAGCTGCAAAAACTTGGGGTATCTGAGTAGTTAAATTAGCAAACCTGAAAGAAAACTGAAATTATGACAAAATGATATTATTTTTTCATAAAAGTGTTACCTCCGAACGAACTTCACAGAGTGCTTTCAGTATCAACAGGCGTTTAGTTGGATCTTGCTGCTTATAAGTGTCAATTTCCTTCCTGGGCATTCGAATAAGTTGCATATAAAGTTACCAAAGAGATATAGACAAAAAAAAATCTTGTTTACAATGCAGTCCTTCATACCCTGGATTATTTTTGAACGGGTTTGCACCTTCAGCAACCTGAAACCAACATGGTATTAATTATTAAAGTCTCGAGCTGCTCTACTTATATTTACATTAGTGAACAGGTGATGCAAACTAAAACATACCCATGACCACCAATCTGATAATTTCTTGGCAGTTACCGTTATCCATCCATCACCAACCTTAAGATTTTTGTTAGCTGGTGGTATTCCCTGATACATGTGACTATTACAACTTAGCAAACATCATTTCGGACAAACATGGGAATGAGTAACATAAACAAGTTTATTATTCATTACATCAACACCCAAAAAAAAGAATGAAGCTTACTTAGAGAAAAGGAAAAGTGTCATAATATTTGGCTTCCCTAATACAGGGTGGTAATGCAACATAAGAGTAACCAATGCAAACATCCTATACAAAAAAAAAATGCCTCCCACAGCAATGCAGATGACGCATTATAGAAATCTCGAACAGGCATGCCCATAACAAGTTAATGAAGTTAACTGTTTTTTTAATAAAACTAAAATGAATGATTGAACTTATTCAGTACTTACAAATAAAAAAGAGAATAACAGAGAAATGAAGTTTTTTTTTCAGAAAACCTGTCATGGCTTGTGACAAGGCTAGCAGATTACATAAACCTGCGCACTCAGTTCAAACCCTCACTCCGGTCCAGATACAAATACAATGCCTCTATGCATGTGATTTCAAAGCAATTACAAACTTACATGCACAGTATCTAGTGCCTGAAAGGCTGAAACAGACCAGATCACCAAACAGTCTATAATGTACGCATTCTGCAATCCAAAGTCCACACAGTCCTAACACAAAGGCACGAGAGCATAGGTGCAGCCTAAAAAACAACCTACCTTTAAAAGCGCAATATGGATGCGAGCAAGGTCGTTGTTATTGGCGATGAGCGCCGTCTCGATCTCCTCCGCGGATAGCCCCAGGTTCCCCTCGATCACCGGCTCAAACACCTAAAAGGAAAAAAAAATCCGAAACCGAACCCCGTAAGTCCAAGTCCAACACGCCAAGGCCGCTCCAGTCGAAGCAACAGGCTGAAGGCTCGAAGTAGGAAGGGGCCAAAAAAAAGCCCTATCTGAAACGGCTCACCCGGAGAAAGTGGAGCACGGACGCGAGCTCCCAGCAGCGGCGGAGGAGGACGCGGGGATCCTCCTCCTCCTCCAGAGCAGGCGCCACAGGGGCGGGCTTCACCAGACTCGAGGGCCTCGCGCGCTTCGCCGGCGAGGCCATCGTGGGGAGGGGAGGAGGGGAGCGGCGCGGGTGGGCGGGAAAGTAGGGGAAATTTTCGCGGTGGGAGGCGGGAGAGGGAGGAGGAAGCTCAAGAGGCGGGCGTGGGGAGCAGACCGCAGACGGCGCTGCGGCTGCGGTTCGTGGGGCAGTGGCGGTTTATGGGCGGTGCGGGAGGTGGGGAGTGTGGGTGGTGGTTGAGTGGGCTTGGCCACCGTTTGGGCTTTCTCTAAGATGGGCTGGAATGCTTGATTTGCATGTGCCCGGCCCACTTACGAGGTTACATTTGAGATTACGAGAAGAAGCCGGTGAGAATCTGAAAATGGTTGCGCTTTAGACCTTCTAGCTTTTAGTTTATTTTTTGGATTTTATAGAATCTATATGAGAAATTTGCGGGATCTGAAAATTTTAGGAGAAGCTGCAGTGGCTAGCAGCTCCTACAAATAGAGTCTAAGGCCCTCTTTATGTAAGTGTAGGTTCTGTTTGGGGAGCTTTAGCAGCTACAGCTTCTCTTATAATTTTCTATTGGTAGAACTTTTTTAAACAGATTAGATTCTCATCGAGATTTTGAGAATTTATAGTTGTAAAATCTAGAAAATAAATAAGAAGTTAGGAAAGATTCCTACTAATTATTTCTCAGAATCTTAAGCCCCAAATTAGACCTAAAACTTGAAAAAAAATAATCGGTGGTCTCTGAAGAAAATTAATTTGTCCAAATTTAACCAACAGTATCCTGTAAAATGTTCACAGAGAAATGCTATCAAGAGAAAAAAACTAGTATGGACGTTACCATCTTATAGCGTCTTCAAAAAAGTCTAAAAATTAATTCTTAAAAACCTTATATTGGAACTATCCTAAAAAAATTTTTGACTCAAAAAAACTTTAACATCTCCAAGAGAGAGCCAAAAATTAGCTTGTTGGCCACATAGGATAGATGTGCCCAACGTTTGCTTGCGATCGTTTTCTTTTGATGATACTGTGCCCCCGTGTGAACATCGATCGAGAGGATCCTTATTAACGCCGTCACTCCTTCGCACCAGATAACTCATCGTTGGCTACAGTACCCTTGATGAAAGACTTTGCCATTAGCTATGGAGAAACAGAAGGCCCTGTCGATTCTCTAGTTGAACGTGTTATCAATTGTGGTTTGTGGGGGACAGATTGACGACAGCTTGCGGCGGTGTGTGGATCAAGCGACTGCGACAGGCGGCGTACAAAAATCAATTAAAAGGAAGAAATGACACTAACGGAGAATTCCTGGCGCATGAGCAGTGAAACTTTCCCGCGGAATCAGTGATTGGGGACATCAATAGGTTTCCTAAATCTGGCTTACTTTTGGACTAGGATTGGGCATAGGGAATTTTTTGGGATAGATTTGTGTCACACCCAGAATTTCAATCTAAAATTCGGATGATTTATTATGCGTAAATCCTCATCTAGAAATCAATCGAGCCACACAAATAATATAGTTGATATCAAAGTAAATGCCTTACATAATTAAATATATCTAAGTGACACCTCTCAAAATAAAAGAAATCTAAACAGTGGAAATAAATTATGGACGACGTGATGACTCTCAATTCACAGGCGCTTGACCAGACTCCCGTTCAGTCCTCCAAAAAAATCCTCATTGTTGAAGTTTTTCTCTGATGATAATTGTTGATTGTAAGGTGAATACATGAAATATTTCACAAGCCACATAACAAATATATAAGTGAATTGGTATCTAAAGGATGATATAATAGGACTTATTTTACATAAACAATATTTAATAAAGCGAGCAGGCAGAAGAAGCACAAATCCAGAGATAAAGACGTTGGAGACGACGACGGCCGCTATGGGCAGCGTCCTTGATAAGCAGATCAAGTCACCTACGATATCGAGGACGCCATCGACGTATTCGTAGCTCACACGAAGAGCTTCCCTAATGCGGTGTAATGCGTTCCACCGTCGGGGGAGAAATGAAACTAATGCGTTCGATATTTTTTCTCCGGTCGGACGCCTGTACATAAGCTTTTTCGGAAAACATATTCAACCATCAAACCACCGTTGGCGCGTGTGTTGGTACATGGTATTAAACGTGCCAAAACCATACGTCTTTGAGACGTCAAACGTGGCGAGCCACTTGACACCAACGTGTGCAGCGCACGTCGGACTTTCTGTACACACCTTGGGCGACCGACCGACCGTCCGACGACCCCAACGCCCAACGGATCCTTCTGGAACCCACTCGCTCGCCCCGAAAGCCACCGAGGGCTCTCGTCTCGTCGCCCACCCGCGCACTTTTCTCCTCTGAACGTTCCGACTGCGGGGCCCACCCGTCAGAGGAGAACTCTCCTGCAGTCTCCCCCGAACCCCACCGGAGACCCGATCCGGGCCGTCCGCTCGCTCGATCCGACGGCCGAGATCTGGCCTGGGCTCCCCTGGCAGGTATGGATGGTTCTAGAACTCACTCGAGCACCACCCAGCCACGCCGCCTCTCTTATATCAGCGGCAGCCTCCGGCCCCCTCACATCTTTCGCGAAGCGGGAGGACGACGCAGGCGAGGGAGAGAGGGCGACGTATCTAGAAGCTTCCAGAGCCTTCGGCGCGCGCGCGAGCGAGCTCCCCCCGTAGGTACGGTCCCGTCCCTTCCTCCCTGTCCGGGTCGCGCTGTGGGTTGGATCCGCCCGCGCGGCGGGTGGATCTGATCGCGGAGGGCGCGCGTGTTTGGGCGATTTGTTCGGTGTGTTTCGATTTAGTTCTTTCTGCCAGGGGTGGTTTCGGTCGCGGAGTGATGGTGTTTCTCGTTGTTATTTTGCGTTAGCTGCTCGGGATTTTCACTCGCTAGGGTTTTAGATCGGTCTATCGCTTGAATTGTTTGGAGTAGTATTTTTTTTTCGGCTCTGCAGATCGAGATTTGTGTGATCTTAGTGTTCATGTTAGGTGGTTATAGGTATGGATCCTGCCGTGATTAACTTGTAGATCCTGATTCTGATTGATTGTGTTTCTGTGTACAGGAGCTGGTGTATTAGATCTGAATAAGAGGATAGAAGCAGTGAGAGAAGATGAGCGTGGTGGGCTTTGATCTAGGAAACGAGAGCTGCATTGTGGCCGTCGCACGGCAGCGTGGCATTGATGTGGTCCTCAACGAGGAGTCAAAGCGGGAGACTCCCGCGATTGTCTGCTTCGGTGACAAGCAGCGGTTCATTGGGACAGCTGGCGCAGCTTCTTCTACAATGAACCCGAAGAATTCTATTTCCCAGATCAAGAGGCTCATCGGGCGGAAGAACTCTGATCCTGAACTGCAGCGTGATCTAGCAGCCTTCCCCTTCCGTGTCTCAGAAGGGCCTGATGGGTTTCCTCTTGTTCATGCTCGTTACCTTGGTGAAGAACGGGCTTTCACTCCTACACAGCTCATGGCTATGGTGCTTTCAAATCTGAAGGCTATTGCAGAGAGCAACCTGAACGCTGCTGTTGTTGACTGCTGCATAGGCATTCCGGTGTACTTCACAGACCTTCAGCGTAGAGCCGTGCTTGATGCTGCCGCCATTGCTGGCCTCCGCCCATTGCGGTTGTTTCATGAGACCACGGCAACAGCTTTGGCATATGGTATTTACAAGACTGATCTTCCAGAGAATGAACAATTAAATGTTGCTTTTGTGGATGTTGGACATGCCAGCATGCAGGTTTGCATTGCTGGTTACAAGAAGGGACAGCTCAAGGTCTTGTCACATGCATATGACCGGTCCCTTGGTGGGAGGGACTTTGATGAAGTCCTGTTTAAGCACTTTGCAGCAAAGTTCAAGGAGGAGTATAAGATAGATGTTTACCAGAATGCTCGTGCCTGCATTAGGCTCCGTGTGGCTTGTGAGAAACTTAAGAAGGTGTTGAGTGCTAACCCTGAGGCACCAATGAACATCGAGTGCTTGATGGATGAGAAGGATGTGAGAGGTTTTATCAAGAGGGATGAGTTTGAACAAATTAGTGCGCCAATACTGGAACGTGTTAAGGGGCCACTGGAGAAGGCTTTAGCAGAAGCTGGTCTAACAACAGAGAATGTCCATTTTGTTGAAGTTGTTGGGTCGGGTTCTCGTGTCCCGGCGATAATTAAGATACTCACAGAATTCTTTGGGAAAGAACCAAGGAGGACAATGAATGCGAGTGAGTGTGTTGCCAGGGGATGTGCGCTGGAGTGTGCTATTCTTAGTCCCACTTTTAAAGTGCGAGAGTTTCAGGTATGTGGCTCCTTTCACCCTCCTGCCTTCTCGCTTTGGCTATCTATGTACTCCTTCCGTCCCTAAAAAACTGTTGTTTTAGTTAGTCAAAGAGAGATTAAGCATAAGATCAAAAGAATACCATGCCCTTAATTAATGTGAAGAGAAAATAGGGAGGGGGGAGAAAACGAGGAGGATGAGAGATTAAAACGATGAAATTGTATTAAAAATGTCTAGTGGATTCCACCCTAAAAACACACTCTTTGTGGGACAAATTCTTGGCCTAAAACAATAGTCTTTTAGGGACAGAGGAAGTGATATATATATCAATAGAAATCTGGCTGCTTCACACCTTGAATCCATTTCTCTATCCTTTAAATATATGAAATATTGAACTCTCTGATAGGAAATATTTAAGGATTATTTAAGGCTCTCATCCTCATATGCACCTTCTTAAAATTGAGTGCCAATTTTCATGACAATTTAACTCAATACTCTAATAAGATTGTTTCCTTACATTACTCCATTAAAATTGCGCGACTATCACCAATAGGTTTATGCAGTGTGTTTTTGTCATAACTAGCATATTACCCGTGCGTTGCAATGGGATTTTAATTAAAAAATTATCATTAGCCAGTTATTACCATTATCTTTTGCATGTATCATCTCTTAATTGCTGCATATATTTGTTACTGACATGTGGGCCCTTTAGCCCCATATTGTAATTTTTTCTTCCCACAAAAAGTAGAGTTGGTGGGGGCTGGTTGACATGTGGATCCTCTAGGCCCACACTATCATTTTTCCTTTCCAAAAAAATAAGGTCTTGGTGGTGGGGGTGGTGGCAGATTCACCACTCACCACCACCACTACTTCCTTTTAAAAGGATTTTCATCGCAATTTAATCTGATACACTGATAAGGTTCTTTCCTAACATAACTCTATTAGTATCGTGCAACCTTTAGTTATGACCAGTTTATGCAGAATGTTCATCAAAATTTTCATATCAATTTAATCTGATACTTCAATAAGATTGTTTCCCAAGGTGACTCCATTAATCTTGTGCAACCTCTATTTATGGCCAATAGGCTAATGCAGAATGTCATAATTTTCGTTATAATTTAATCTGATACTCCAATAAGATTGTTTCTGACATGACCCGTTAAGATTGTGCAAATAGGCTTATGCAGAATGTTTGTCTTGTTGGCTCCTTAAATTCGGATTTGCCCACCAATTTAATGCCTTCCCTTAATACATTACTGGGATAGTCCTGTCTCTTTGAATCTATAGGATAAAGCTGTCAGGATATTCTTGCTATTTAAGGAAAAAATCCACTCTAAAGGCCTGATTTGAATGAGGAGTATTAGTTTCAAAGATCTATTTCACTTACTAGAATCTTAAAATTTTTTTAAAAAATCCTGGTGTTCTACTCAAAAACATTTTAGGATATAGTAGGAATTTTTTTTGGCAAGGTTTACAATAAATCATCCAAGTTCTTACTTGTATTTATTCCTAACTATAACGTTTACTTAACCCTGTGCAGGTTAATGATGGCTTCCCTTTCTCAATTGCAATGTCTTGGAAACCAGATTCTCAGAATGGTGACAACCAACAGACTGTTGTATTCCCCAAGGGTAACCCAATGCCCAGCGTTAAAGCATTGACCTTCTTTAGGTCCAATACATTTACGGTAGATGTCACATACGTTGATACTGGTGATTTGCAAATAGCACCAAAGATCAGCACTTACACGGTAATCGACTTATTATTCCCTTTTTATTATTTTTGAATGGGCTTTAGTCCAACTACTTTGTATTTGATCATGTTCTTCGTTTTGTGTTTATGTTTTTTATAGATCGGTCCTTTCCATCCCAGCAAAGGTGACAAAGCAAAACTGAAAGTGAAAGTCCGGCTTAACATCCACGGGATAGTCTCAGTTGAATCAGCAACAGTGAGTGATAATGCAGGCTGTTATGTTTTGTAGTTCTTTTTGCCTAAATGGTTTAAGTTGAAATCAATATGAGAGTTAATATTGATCTGTATGCAGATGTTGGAGGAGGAGGAAGTGGAAGTTCCAGTAGCAGCTACAACTGAGCCTCCGAAGGATTCTGCCAAGATGGAGACAGACGAGGCACCTAAGGAGGCTGCTTCTGGAACTGATGTAAACATGCAGGAAGCCAAAGCCTCTGCAGATGCTGCTGCCGAGGGTGCTGAAAATGGCACACCAAATTCTGAGGAAAAATCAGTTCCTATGGAAACTGATGCCAAGGTAAATTTTCATTGCTGACAAATTCTTGAATTGACATGATCATGCATGTGGGTGCCTAGTTGAAACCTTTTTTGCATTTTGAAGTATCAACAGTACAAGGTGGAAGTTGAGGAAACAGTGTTCTGGACATGTTTTTAGATGGTTGTGGTTAACATATCTTGCAATTGTAGTTTATTGTCTTGCTGGGTTCCTGTTGCATTTAGAGATAACCTTTGCAACTTGCATGTGCCAGCTGATCTGATTTGTCCACTGACTTCTATGCCCTGGATTTCACATTTTGCTTGCAATCATGCACACACACTGTCTGATAGCTGTGGATAATAGGAGATAACCTTATGTTTTGTTGCTTTTATATTCAAAAGTTTAGCTGTGAAGGTGCCAGCGAATTAAAGAAACTTAAGCTTTCATGCACTTTTTGGTTAAAGTGTGGCTGTGAATATTATGAACATGGCCCTTTTTTAACTGAATGGCATGTGCCAGATTTGCTGTGTTGCGAGAAAAATAGCAAGAAAAGGAATGGGTGCATTGATTTTATCACGACTTTTTCATGCCATCCACAATGTGCCAGTGTGCGACATATAGTAAACAAATTTGTTAAAATTGCTGTTTCGTGGTACTTCCCTATAGCCAGAAGCCCAAAACTATATTCATAAATACGATGATTCTTCACCAGATGCTTTCCTACCTTGGTGCTTTAGTTAGTTCTATTTTTCTCCTCAATTCCTCAGTCTGTTTCAGTCTGCCCTAAAGGGACAAGTGAATTGATGAGATGTGCTGAAGGGAAAAATGTATCAGATGAACTAACAGTTGGTCTTGTTTTGATGAAAAAACTCTAGGTTGAGCCATCAAAGAAGAAAGTAAAGAAAACTAATGTTCCAGTTGCTGAGTTGGTATATGGTGCCTTGGGGGCTAAAGAGTTGGAGAAGGCTGTGGAAAAAGAGTTTGAAATGGCTCTTCAGGACCGGGTGATGGAAGAGACAAAAGATAAGAAGAATGCTGTGGAGTCTTATGTTTATGACATGCGCAACAAGGTTTGATCAATTCCACTCTTTCCTGACTTTATCTCTATTTAGAGATAGAATCTGATGATATGTTGTTTTTTAGCTGTACGACAAGTATAATGATTTTGTGACGGCTGAAGACAAGGAAGCATTCATTGCCAAGCTTCAAGAGGTTGAGGATTGGTTGTATGAAGATGGGGAGGATGAGACCAAGGGGGTGTATGTTGCTAAGCTTGAAGAACTTAAAAAGGTTTTTCCCTGTATCCATCATCTTTCATTTTTTTTTTGTGAGGGATCTTTCATTTATTATGTTCCTTACATCTTGTTAGCTTGCATATTAATATGATTTTTGGTCGCAGGTGGGGGATCCTGTTGAGGCACGGTACAAGGAATGGATGGACAGAGGCCCTGCCATCGACCAACTTGCTTACTGTATCAACAGTTTCAGAGAGGCTGCCTTGTCCAAAGACCCGAAGTTTGATCACATTGACATAGAGGAGAAACAGAAGGTATTTAATGCATCAACTACAAAATTAACAGTCTGTTTTCTCTATACACTGATCACTTGTTCTGCTCGGGAATGGATAATAGAAATCCTGTTACGAGTATTAGGACTATTAACATAGGCCCTGCTTGGCCTTACATTAGTTTATATAATTCATAGTGATTTTGAATTTTAGAGCTTGATTTTTAAGAATAATTCTAGGTATAATTTTTACTTGTCTTAATTGATCTTACACCATCCCGTGTTAAATTCATTTGGTTGTCATGCAGGTCATTAATGAGTGTTCCGAAGCAGAAGCCTGGCTGAGAGAGAAAAAGCAGCAGCAAGATGTGCTGCCGAAGCATGCTAACCCTGTTCTACTTTCTTCTGATATAAAGAAAAAGGCGGAAACGCTTGACAGGTCTGTAGATGAATCTCTCTAACGTCACGTCATTCCGGTGTCCCATATTTAAGCATATTATACTAACACCAATATGGCGTTCTGTTCTTTCTACAGGTTCTGTAAACCGATAATGATGAAGCCGAAACCAGCTCCTAAGCCGCAGACGCCCCCACCAACGCCTCCTACTGAGACCCCCCCGGCCGGTGGAGCCCAAACACCAGAGCAGCAACCACAATCTGCTGAAGAAGCTGGTGAGCCGGCCAGCCAGCCTGCGAGCGAGGGCGGCACCACGGAATCCACCGGTGAGCAAATGGAGACAGACAAACCGGAGGGAACTGAAGCTGCGTAGGCTGCAGCTGGGGAAACGTTTTTCAGTTTCCTACTAGTTGCTGCTGCTTGGCTTGCCTTCAGTTATCAGTTTCCGACACCAAAGTTCAGTAGAGGTTCCCTAGGGATGGATTTGTGATTCACCACCATACTTGTGTGAGGGTCATCTGCGTGAACCTACGTTTTAGGTTTATCCTACTGTACCAATGTGTTGTTAAAATCGGCTTTCCCTTTTCCTTTTTCTGCCAATGGGTTTTTTCCAATTCGAGGTATAAGGGCACGTTTCAGAGAGATTTGGTGTCCTACGGGTGGGTGTTATAGCGGGACATACAATGGGACCTAAATTTTGAAGTCCAATGTATCAACTGATTCTTGTTGCATGAAATTGCACGCTTCTGAATTACTGCCTTTCATATATCATGAAACTAGGCATGACTTTCTCATGCCTGCGTTCCTGTGCAAGTGTGCATATGCCTGCTGCTGCTCTGGGCTTACCAACCAGGCTGGTGTGCTTCTGGATATTAGGACAGTAAAGATACTAAACTGCTAAACGTTGGGTGCCTCAATTCAGTAACAGAAAGTGACCGTCCAGAGTTCACCAGTTGCTAACGGGTAGCAATCCTGGCCCTAGTCTCGCTCCTCCCCATATGCTGGACCCCGGTAATACTGGGGTGAAGAGTTCTCTACCTGGGACGTGTTTTTTCCAAACGCATCGTTGCAGTAACGCAACTACGCAAAACTTTGCCAGAGCTGACAGTATGGGCCAAGGTGCAAAGGCCTGTTTCCCTAACAACATTGTCGATTTTTTTTTATTTTTATATTTATTTAATAAAATATTTACAAAACTACATTTTTATTTCAAAAATTTACAAAAATATACTCCCACCGCCCTTTGGGAGGGCGATATCTCTGAAATCGCCCTCCCAGAGGGCGATATGATGACGTGGCTGACGGCCGTTGCCATTTTGCAAGCGGCCCCCCGGGCCACACAAAAACCACCCTCTGAGAGGGCGGCAAGGGGGCCGCCTGTAAAATAGCTATTTTACAGGCGGCCCCCTTGCCGCCCTCTCAGAGGGCGGTTTTTGTGGCTTGCAAATGGCCGGCCCGTGCTCTCAAATGTTGGCGCCAGGGACCGTGTTCGAGTCCGTGCCCCGCGCTCGCTGAACTGCTCCCGCGCCCGCGCCCCGTCCCCGGGAACTGCTCCCGCGCCCGGGCCCTGCTCCCGGCCTTCGCCCACGCCCGGCCTGCGACCGTGCCCGGGCCCCTCGCACGGCCTGCTCGGGACCTCGCCCGGGCCCTCTCCCGGGAACTCGCCCGGGGTCAGCCCCCTTGCCCGGGCGCTCTCGTCTTTGTGTGGCCGGCCCCCTGGCCATTTTGCAGGCGGCCCCCTTACCGCCCTCTGAGAGGGCGGTTTTTGGCTGACCGCTGTAAAATGGCCGGCCCCCGGCCAGATTTTTACAAGCGGCCCCCTTGCCGCCCTCTCAGAGGGCGGTTTTTATGTGGCCGGGGGGCCGCCTGCAAAATGGCTGACGGCCGTGGGCCGCCGGCCAACGGCCGTCAGCCACGTCATCATATCACCCTCTGGGAGGGCGATTTCAGAGATATCGCCCTTCCAAAGGGCGGCGGGAGTATATTTTTGTAAATTTTTGAAATAAAAATGTAGTTTTGTAAATATTTTATTAAATAAATATAAAAATAAAAAAAATTCCAACATTGTCATCACAATTTATGCATAACCCTCTGAACAAGAGTATCTTAGCCTTGTAAGCAAAATATGTTTTGCTTTCACATTTTCTCTTAGCTTTATAAACTATTGCTGAACTCTTTTAAGTTTTAGCTTATGTCCAAATTAATCTAAAGAGCAAATTTCACAAAAATATTCTTATAATGCTAAAACTACCAAAAATGAAAACTACATTTTCAAAGTAGTAGTTCACAAAACTACACTTTTAGTTTTAGCCATAAACTATTTCATAAAACTACACTTTAAAGGAAAGAGAAACTAAAAGTATATATTTGTAGGACTAAAATTTTAGTTTTGTTGATCTTATGAGATGGTAACGATATATTATTTGATTTTGTGATAACATTCTGTGTACAAACAAATGAATTAACTGCTACAAAGTTGAAAAATTGTTTTAAAATACTATTCCAAAAAATTATATATAAAATCTTTTGCAAAAATCATACTGTTTGATAGCTTGGGAAATGTGACCATAATAATCTATATTCTGTGAGAGGAAAAGAATAGGGCCTAAGAAAACTATTGCTTCCGCCCTGCATTTGTTCCTAACAATATGATGCCATAACCACATATGTCAAAAGTGTAATGCACAGTATCTGTACATTTTTTAAGTGCATACACACACATTCCATAGCTGTTTACCACACAATGTATACACAAACTTACACCTATCCCCCCCTCCCCCTAATTTGGTATTTCCAGCCTCTGCATCTAGAGCTTTACACAAATGAACTATCGATTTTCATCATAGCGTTATTTCCGCAAGCCAAAATTATTAACACTGAAGAAAGCATCACAAGCATAATGTAGTCAATGGCAGGAGTGTATGCATTTCTTATGCTAAAGTCCACCTTGTGCGATATGTTAATGTCATGCATAGAGGCATGCGATTTCAGCATTGAGTATCATTTGTTTCAATAATGTTTTGATGTAAATTGTGTGGATGTTAGCTCGTAAACACGTATCAAGTTAAGCAATGTCCATCATGTTTGCAGATTGATACTTCTTTTTTTTTTATATTGTAAGCATCTCTGAGAAAGACCTAGCTCTCCATATGCCATCTCCAAAAGAATCCCTCTTCATATTTATTCACACACTAATAATAAACTCTCCAATGTAGCAATTGGGCTTGCACGTCGGCCTCTCCTCCATATTCTTCTTCCTCCCCATTCAGCCTCTCCAGGACCAGTAGTGTTCGAGCTGATCGACGAGATCAAGGCAATGGTGGAGGAGCGGTAGGCAAGCATTGGACTAGTCTGCTTTGATGTCCTCACTGGCCGCCTCAACAACGTCTCCTCTCGCTCTCGCTCTCTGCTACTGCCATCTGTGGAGCTCAGCGAAGAGAGGAATCGGCTTAGGGAGGCGGCGAGGCCAGTGGATCTCACTGCCACCAACTGGCTGGAGATCCTCGCCGCTGTACTGCTTTGCCCTGTCTGCTTTGATTGGTAGGTGTCTGTCAGCGTAGGGGAGATGACTGCCACCAACTGGCCGGTGATCCTCGACATTGTTGTGCTGCCTTGGACACTTCGATTGGCAGGTGTCTGTTGGCGTAAGGGGAGACGGTGGCACTGCTGCTTGTGTGGTGGTGGTGGCGTGGGGGAAGAGAGAGATTGAGGTGAGAGAAAGAAGTATGGCCAGCCGAAGAGGATGGCCAAGTTTGGCTAGTGGACTAGGAGAAGGATGGGATAGCAATCCAGATAGAGAATTTATTGGAGCAACATTTTTAGTTACCATGGCTATTTTTTTGGCATACAAATATAGATGGATAGGCTCTTGAAGACGCTCTTAGCGAATCAAAAGATAACCTGCTCAACATCCTTAGACATGCGTGGTCTCGATGCTTCTCTTTATGATTTTGTCTTGGAACGAAAATGCTAGCACTACTATAGAAAGAGTCAATCCTCAGCTAGACATCTCCAACGGTTTGAGTAGAATTGTTTGATATTACTTTATTGATATCTGATGGTTGGTAAAGGAAGCCGGCTGAGATATAACCATTAGTGATGTGAACCTATTTCTAACGGTTTGCAAGTACGAACAATTAGACATTAATTTCTAATGGCTCATAATTATTAACCATTAGAAATGTGCACCACATCCGTAACAGTTCATAATTTACCTTATCTTTAGTGGTCCATAATTATGAATCATTATAGATTATTGTAATCTCTAACATGGATCCGTTAGGAGATAGATGTGAGATGTGCACAATTTAATTTGATACATCTTTTTAAAACTAAAAGTGTATTTGTGTGAAATCCACTCACATATTGTCTGCACACATTTTTCTACTTCAGTCAAAGCCCAACTTGAAGACTAGAAAAACAATAACAAAAACGACATGGATAGGTCCGGTTTTTCACACACAAGACCCCTCCTTTAATTCTTGCCACGCTGGTTAAGCTCAACTCCAAAACCGGAAAACAATTAGAATGTCTATGTAGAGCCTAAACCCACATGTCAATAGTACACACAATAATATTTTTTAACTCCGGAATTTTTACGTGTGGTGATACTGGTACCAGACAAACTGGGCCAACAAAAATCGCGGAAAAGGCACTGCACATTTCTCCTACGCAAGGGGACAAGCCCCCTCCTTTTCCACCAAACCAGCGGCCATCACTGCATGCGTTACGTACGTGCATGGCGTCGCCACTCGCCACCATTACGCACACTCCCTCACCACCGCGCGCTCGCCGCTCTCTCGCCTCACCTGCCAAGTGTCACCCCCCGCCACCGCCTCGCCCACCGCGTCGGCGCCTCATGACCAACGTGACCCCGCGCGCGCGCTCCACTGGCATCCACTCCGCTGCTGCCCGCGCGCGTCACGCCTCTGCCCGCTTCCAAAACCACACCGCGCGCGCTCACCGTCCTGCCTCCCTCCCCTCGATCCCCTCTCCCGCATCCTCGATCTCTCCACCGCGCCGCACCAAACCCTAGCTCGATCGCAAGATGCCTCTGCCCCGCCGCGCCGCCACCGTGAGGACCCAGCTGGCCGGCCGCCGCCAGATCCACCGCGCCGCAGGCGCCCAGCAGCAGCCGGAGCCGGCCGGGCTGCAGCAGCTTCTGCAGCCGGAGCCGGAGGTGAATGATCATCCGGCGCCGACGCCGCAGCCGCCGACGCCGCAGGGGGAGCCGAGGTACCGGGCGCCGATGGTACGGCTGCGGGTCCTCCCCGACGAGGACCACGTGCCAGACAACTACGGCGACGCCCCCGACGAGCTCGGGATCACGCCGGCGGTGTACCAGGCGCTGGAGCGCCACCTGCCGCGGGACCTCGTCGGCGCGTCCCGCGAGGTGAAGAGCTATTTCATGCGGAGCATCCTCCAGAATTACGTGTCCTCGCCGTCGCAGAGGATCAGAGTGCGTATTAATTTCAGATCAAGCTTCACTAATTAATTCCATCGCAGCTTGTCATAAATGCAGTTTAATTTAATTTTACCTTAAATTCTTTGCTTAACTAATTGCACATGTTAAGATCAATGAGATTAGTTAATCATGATAATCTAACTAGTTGAATGCATATATATGATGAGTTGGATAGTGTTATTGTAATGACGCCACAAAATATAATATGCAGTACACTGATCAAATTGTTCTCTCTGGAAATTTACTTTTTGCAGACCCAGAATCACAGGGAGTACAGGCTCCGCAAATCAGGTACGGTTAATTTGAGCTAGCTAGCTTAAATAGTTACTCCTCCTTTTCGTTTTAGTATATATTAACATTATTTCAGCTTTATTATCGCTGTGATGATTTCCTTTTCGTTTATTTTTGTAAGTATTCATTCATTAATTTCAGTACTAGTTTGAAAGTATGCACTATCGCACTACAATATAAATGTATATATGCACAAGCGATGTGTATCATGAATATGTAGAGAACAACTCTTTTTAATTTATTGTTATACATGTAAAAATTACATGTGCATGCTCTTTTCCTAGCTAGCTAGCTAGCTAGCTAAGACATATTGCCATATGCCATACACACATCTGTCAAAGTGTAAGCCACATTATTTGTACATTTTATAAGTGCGCACACATTCATAGCTATTTATCACACAATTAATATACACAAATACAAACTTACACACTTTTTTCTTATTGGATATTTTCAAGCCTTTGCATCCGGAGCTTTACACAAATGATCCATCGGTTTTCATCGTACCAACATTTCTTCAAGCCATAAATGTCAACACCGAAGAAAGCATCACAAGCTTAATGATGGAGGCAGCACCGGGAGTGTATACATTTTATATGCTGAAACCCACATTTTGCTAGATGTTAATGTCAGAGGTATGTGATTGCCATTAGATATCATTTGGATATATATATTGGATATTGTTTTGCAGTTAATCGTACTTGGACATTATCTTGTACACATATATCAGGTTAAGCAATATTGCTCATTTTTATTCTTGCAGGTCAATAATTTTTTTGTGTGGGCACGATCAGTGAATCAAAGGATAATCAGCCCAATATCCTTAGACATGCAAGGGAGAGGTGCTTCCCTTTCTGGTTTTGGCCTGCAGGGATGTTAGACAACCTCATGAAGAATTTCATCTCACCCATCTCTACAGGTTAATTATTTGTCTCGCAACTTGATTTTCTTGTAGGATAGGAAAGAAGCAGTAGATAATTGAGCTTAATTATGCTATATTCATGTTCCAAATTTCAATTCTTTAAAATGAAATGATCGATGACCTAACTCCTCCTTGATGCATGCAGTTCTTTACCCTGATGTTGGTGTTAATACACTGGACTCCCACCATTCCTACGTTGTTGAGTATGGTGAAGCTGATGATGCTAGAGGTATTCTATACAAACATGCAATCACGTCCATGGATGATTAGAACTATAATTTTATTACACGGTTACTCCCTTAGTTCATTTTCCATTCAAGTTTTACAATATGTGTTTGTCATACTTCGATCATCATATATATCTATAATTTACACTATCTAGATTGCTGATATGAAAACTACATGAATAGATTTAAGGTACAAAATAGCCTTAACAATATTTTAAATTATTAGTGTATATATTAATGTATATGATTACCCTATATATATGTACCTATAGAGATAGGTTTTTTACATGTTACTCAGCCATTTGTGTACTTGACACACACTCACACACACACACACACACATATCTATATATAATATAATATAATATAATATAATATATAGTATGACATGCTACACACACTTTTGATGCAAGCACGTAGATAGGAAGTAATGTTTTACCATTTTCACAGTAGTCATGTAGCTATGCATGCTAGAAATTAAAATTGGTCTCATGAGGTAACACATGAACATGATTATTTTTTCTTATACATTCTAAACAACAATTGATGGAGACTGCAGGTTTGCATGTGGATGATAGTGAGGTAGCACTAAATATCTGCCTTGGCAAACACTTCACTGGTGGTGACATGTACTTCCGTGGTATACGTTGTGGGAATCATGTTAATTCAGGAACACATGATGAGGTACTGATTGATGTATAATGTGTAAAAAAATTTTGCACCCAGTTTACTAGATGCCCATTGCCATGGAGCAATGCACGATTTTTTAGTAAATTAAAAAAAACTATTTTCTGTTAGTGGTAATGTTAATAATCAATTCATCATCTCGCTGACCATTTCTCCTTTAGTCTTAACTTTTCTAAGCAGCTAGTGCTTGGTATCGCTCCAGGGGTGTTGAACCCCATAATTCATTTGCATCCTCACCTTCCTTGAGCTTTACTTTGTTTCCTAACCCATCTATAAATTAGTAACATTTGAATGAGAGGATGCAAGTCTATGAATATCCAGCAGTGGACAAAGTTGCCGAAAGCTTAACGATATTGACAGCCATAAAGGTCAGTAATGGTTGGAAGACACTTGAAGCGAGTAGAAATGCCCACACTACTACAAATACAGATATCCCCAACACCTAATCACTAACGGTTCCTATAAATTAGTTGTTCTCTCTAACGGCTCTAGAAAAAATCCGTTTGAGATACGGCTTGAAAACTTCAACCGTTACTGATGTGTGCTATATCTAACGACTCTAACTAGATCTTAAACCGTTACAAATTAATCTTTAACGTCTCATAACTAAGACCCATTATACATTAAGGAGATATCTCCAAAGGTTCGCAATATTGAAACCGTTATAGATGATCTTTAATGGTTTTTAACTTACAGACCATTACAGATCAATGAAAAATGAATACAATAAAGTGGTTGTTAGGAGCTAATGTATGAGATAATACTTAGCCTATAACATGATCACCTAATTCATAATTTCTTATGTGGAATTTGGTGTATTGACCGGATGAAGATGAAACTGCTAGAGCCGCAGCTAGTTGATCACTTCTTTTGGTTTTGTCAGTGAAGCAGTAGTAGTCCCGTGAAAATGTAAGTGGATAAGTGGATTGATGTAATGCCTCCCGTCCTTGGCATCACCTACAGTGATATCAGAGAGGAAGCGTCGCAGGAGATTGGCGTGAACCAACTCCCACGGAACCATGATACCGGTACCAGTCCCAGGAAATCTTGCTGGTACCCGCGGTCAACAAAAATGTACCACAGCAAATAGCTAAATAATTAAATATATATATTATACTTTTATAAGTTGCGACTTTGGGCAAGCCCTGAGCAGCAACCTGTAAACAGAATAACAGCAGCGGAACAACAGCGCAGCGAGGACCCAATCCACAAGCAATGGCTTGGAATAAGGAAAGAAACCCTAATCTTCACTTCAACTTCGCTTTTCCTGAATGAGGGGAGAAAAGAAATAGATTGAGTACTTACGTACTCAGTAAGCCAGGGAGAATGTGAGTGTGCAGGCTATCAAAGATAGGCTGGGGTTTATTTCACAAACATTTTTGAAAACCTAAGTATGGGTTGTCTCAAAGTGACTGGAAGGAGGCTCTCGTCTTGATCCTGTCCGTGAATTGCTTTTCAACAACTCGAGCGGACGAATCAAATTTTAATTGATTTTAGGCATTCTTATACCGCCTGTCAGATCACGATAGCGGTTCAGTGGATTTGCTTACAAGCAGCTTCCCACTGTATTCTCATATATTACTTTATTTTCAATTTCGTCCACTCCAGGACGTAATCTCATTTTTCTCTATTATTTTTCTTTCACTTTCGTCCTATCCAGGTCTTCATCTTATATCTCATCTCAGTGGCTCCTCGAGCCATCCATAATCTCAACTCAAAATATATACTGCTCCCACTTAGGAAGCCTAAACTATGATGCCATTCGACATCCTGGGTCACACAGCCCCGTTTCAAACCACTCAGGTCATCCATCAGCCACTGAGGCCGATTCTGGTAACGATTCCCATATCACAAATTATTTTCACAACCACTGGAAAACAAATCTACGCTAGAGGAATCACCTCACATTGCCCGTAACCGTGGGCGCGGCTGTTCGAACAGATTGGTATACCTTTGCAAAGAGTACACGCTTTACCCACACGACGCGAGCTTACTTCCCGCACTCGTCAATGGGGAAGGTTCGCGACAGGGCCTTTCCAAAGCCTTCCCAGGATAACACGTTGCCCTATAAATGGGTGCTCACTCTCAATCAAGTACCAGGAACTCATTTTTTATACTCAGGGACGGGGGTATATCGCCCTCTTGGCACCCAACCAATCCCACATTTATTAGTAACCTAAAACCATCCTGAGAACACTAGTTACTCAGCCAGAGGTGTCCCATTCCACCCGTATGGTCGCACTTGTGAGATGTTCGGATAAAATTCCCCAAGGAATCGGTCCTTATATGTGAATACGAAGTGCCACCACACAAGCGATCACTTTGCACCGCGGATTTTTCGCAAATAAATTTTGTTTCGCAAATCAGCTGACATCGCATGTCGGGTTTTTAAAACCATTTGGAAACCCTATTTTCCCAAATCAACAAACAATAGTGATGTGGGTGAAACCATCGGAATCCATGCTCAGAGAGCACGGTTACCGAGGTACCACGAGGTGGAGCGATAAGGAATAGGGTATCAAAGACCTATAGGGTTTATGCAACTATCGGATAGGTCCGTTGGTTCGACACGCAAACCGAGGCCGATCAATTTAACGTGCACACTAGCCATGCAATTTTGCAAACAAAATATTTTAAATTTAGAAGCAATATAGTCAAGTAGTGACTTGCCTCAATCTTCGTCTTCGAATCTTCGCGAAAATCCAACGTCTGACGAATTTCCGACGTGTCGACTATGCGTGAAATGAGAGAAAAACACACAAAACCCTAGAAATAATATACTGTTATTAATAACTAATAGTGCCATGAGGTAGATCTCATTTTTAGAAAAAAATTGGAGGCTTGAACGGGCTCAATCAGAGTTACGGTTGAAAAGATATGATTTTTGGAAGTTTTAGGGATTTTCTGGAAAAAAGAAAAGGATTATTTGGATAAAGAATTATTTTGTGAACAGTAGCTGATAGGTAGGACCCATGTGTCAGTGGCAGGGGAGAGAAAAAATGAGGGCTGGCCCACTTGTCATGGGCAGAGAGAGAGAGGAGGCACTAGCCCAGCTGTCAAAGGGGGGAGAGAGATATGACAAGGTGGCCCTACATGCCACTGACACAGAGAGGAGAGAGGAAGGGCCCACATGTCAATGATACAGAGGAGAGAGGAAGAGGTGGATGACATAGTGGTCTCACATGTCATTGGCTAGAGAGGAGATGGGAGAGGTTGACAGGGTGGCCCCACATGTTAGTGGAAGAAAGGGGAAATTATTGGGTGTTTACTATATATGGGCCTACTCGTCATAGAGGCATATATTAATGAGTTGATTATATTTTAAAACCAAGTCGGGCCCCACGGATCAGAGACCGAGAGAGAGGGAAGGTTGCCGGATGGGAACAGGAGTCGGCCGGCCGAGGGATCGACGGCTGACGGCGGCCGAGGAGAAAGCCGGCAAACGGCGGCGAGGGAGGAAGGGCGGCCAACGGTAATGGGACAAGGAGGGAATGACGAGGATGATGGTCGGCTCGGATTTCTCGGATGGCGGCCGACGGCGGTGGGTGACGGCGGCCAGGGGGACGGCGGCGAGGCGGCACGGCGGATGGCTGTCGCCAGCGTCCAAAAGAGCGGCAGAGGGGGCCGGGATGGTTTGGTTTGGATGCGTCTTAAGGGGAGGTAGAGAATAGAGGGAGAAATCGAGCCTCTACCTTGAGCAGCGGCGAGCTCCGAAGTGAATGACAATGGCGGGGCGGCGGAACCTGATTTGGGCGTTTTGCCCCGGCAGTGTGTTGGTGCGATGGAGGGGCTAGGGGAGGCCGTGGGGCTCTGGGGAATCCTGTGGTGGTGACGGCTTGGGCGATTGGACAGTGATGGCGGCGGATTGGAGCGAGGCCGAACGGTAAAGGCGGCGGCGGAGAGAGAAGCTTGAGCTCGAGCTGGAGCAATGGCGAGGCGGGGTGGGATTTATAGGTGTGCACGGTGCAAGGAGACAACGGAGAAAGGCGGTGGAGCTCAGTAGATATTTTTTTTGGGGTGAGGCGATGTGACACATCGGGAGCTTGGGGTGGCCATGGCACTCACTGGAGATGGCGTCGTCACTAGGCCGTGCGTTCGCCAGGGAGAAGAGGAGGCAGAGGAGATGGCGACAGGACGAGACAAGGCTATGCGCGTGCGGTTTCTGACCTCATTGGTAAGAAAAGCTTCGGCTTCGGCTTCGGCTGGCTTTTTGACCTTGGGGCGCGCGCAGTGAGCTAGCTTGGGTAGGAATCATGGTGGCCGTGTTTTGCGCCGGGCTGCCGGGGCGGATGGGACGGGAGCGGGGTCGCGTGTGCTCAAGCGGAGGGAGGCAAGGAGGTATGGGCGCGGCGGCCTGTGTCTAGGAACCGAGAAGAATCGAGAGAGGGAGAGGAACAGAGAAGACTAGATCGAGGGAAGAGATGAGGAAGGAAGAACGGCGACCATGTGCCGGCGTACGGGCGTGCACGGGGCGGCTCTATGCAGCTGGGAGCAGGCCCGGGGAGACGGATTAGCCGACGGGCGTGCGCGAGGAGTAGTGGCTGGCTCGGGGATGGGCGAGAAGTTTTTCGAGAGATGAGAGAAAAAGAGAGAGCGCACGGGAAGAAGTTAGGTGAGGAGGAAGACAGCCTTACACGCGGGGCCCCGGCGTTTTGGGGTCAGCGTTCCTGTGCTCGGCGCGATGATAGGTGGGGCCCGAACTAAGGCCAGGCGTCGCTTGCGGGCGAGCGGTGCTGGCCGGTGGGGCCCGTTTGCCAGCGGCGAGGGAGAGGAGGCGAAAGGCTGTGGCTGGGCTTGATTCGGTTTTGGGCCTCGAAAAGAAAGAGGGCGGCCGATAGGAACATGGACTTTGATATTTTTCCAGGAAGATTATTTGGAGGGATATTTGATGATTTCAAAAAGGGATTTTAATCCAAAATTTGATATTTTGGACCACACAATTCTGGAGATTCTTATATTATATAGGGATATATATAATATATAAGACACACACACACACACCAGAGTCCCTCTTCAAAGTCCTTTGATTTAATTCCTGAGAAAATCAAACATCAAGTTCCTAAATTATATCCTTTCAATTCTCCAAAAACCCCTATCCATTTCTTCCAATATATATTACAAATTGAAGGGAGGTCTAGAGAGGATAAATCAGAGATTTTGTTTCAGATTTGGGATTTGGGCTTCTAGGACTTTTGGGAATTTTGAGAGGGGCTTTTGTGGGTTGGATTTGAACATATATATATATATATATATATATATATATATATATATATATATATATATATATATATATATATATATATATAGAGTGATTTTTGGATGATATTTGGAAAAAGAAAGGAGGAGATTCAAAAGGGGACTGGATTTGGATTTTGATTTAAAACTGGCACTTGATTCTCAAGGATATTTTGAATTTTTGCAATGGCTCAGAATTGGAGGACCTTGAGGGAATCTGAATTTAGATTTTGATTCTTGGGATTTGAGGTTTTTGGAATAAATATAGTTAGCAATTTCGAGAAGGGAGTCCTCGATGGAGTTTAGGGTTTTCGGTAGGAGCAAAATAAGGAGATTTTGATGAAAGGCTTCAAAGGCAAATTTTCGAAGGGTTTTATTGGAGGGCTTCGAATTGCAAAATTTGAACCCGAGTACAGAGAATTTTTGGGAGGTGTTTGATTTTGGATTTTCCAAGAAAATTTAAAGAGAGACAGCAAAATTCAAGTCTCGGAATTGGAGAGAATTTGGGACCGAGGTTTTTAGGGTTTCAAGGAAAGCTTAGACTGAGATTTACAGCACTTAGTCCTTAAGCACACACAAAAAGCCAAAATTTTTGACATTAAGGTTTTTATCAAAATAGTTTTTAACGGCCCGAAAACCGGGGCGTTACAATTAATGACAAAATTGTCGCTGGTGGTCAACTTGTGAGTGTCAAGGTCCCTCTGGGGCACCACCTGCACTTCCTAGAATGACCCTTTGGGTCTCCTCCAACGCTGGTGAGGATCAGGTGCCATTAGGTTTTTTGGGAGCGGGCTTACCATGTAAGAGATCGTCACCTAATGCATTGGGCTAATTTCCCCATTTACAGTGGTGTCGAGGTACTCGGGGGGCACATCCAAAACGAATGGAAAGTGATTTTAATCATGGTGTGTACGTAACGGAAGTGATTGTGCGGCTTTGGAAAGCCACCTATGATCTCGTTAGAAAACTACACAGGATCGTGGGGCGGGCCGCTTCCCAAACATGATTCCTCGATTAGCCGAGATCAACCAATAGTGGTGTGTCATTATCTACCGCACATGCCACGGGATATGATTTCCCCGTTTGTTCATTGGGGCAAGCCATAAATAACACGTGTACGAATTAACAATTTCCACGACACAATGGACAATAGCCAAACACTATATTATTTGTCTTGGGGAGAGATGTCCACAAGGCTTTGAACTTAGATCGAGATGCGTTCTCGTATAAACCAATAAACAAATCAACAAAAAATATATATAGCTACAATTTATATGCATATTACAAAAAAAATGATATGTGACATTGATCTCTGGCTATAGCTAAGGGATGTAATAAGAACTAATGTATAGAAAAAAAAACAAAGTACTTAATCACCAAATCTGATACGAATTTGCCATAAATGGAATTTCGATATCCGAACATCGTTTTATGTATTTCTACAAGTAGGAAATATTTCCTTAAATTTGCATCAAAGTATCAAACTGGTGAAAGAAAAACCATACTCAAATCCACCATAACATTATCATTTATTTTTTTTTGATTCATAATGTGCAGATTTTATTTCTTCTGTAGGAAACAGCAAGTTGAAAGATCATATATGCATCTACTAGGTTTCAAAAAATGCATTCTAGTTTGCAGATTTGTTTTTGTGCTCGTTTCCTTTAATTTTGTCACTGTTAATGCATGGTTGTGCAAATTAACATTTGACATTTTGTTTTTTACCCTTTGATACTTACATGATTCAGGAGCATTTTGTACATCCCAACGTGCCCGGACAAGTCGTGCTGCATCATGGTAGTCACAGGCATGGTGTCTTTCCAGTAACATCTGGAGAGAGGATTAACATGGTCATGTGGTGCAAAAGGTAACACTCAACATAACAAATTTTTTACCTATTTTCATGTTTTAATTGTATATTGTTACTCTTTTAGGTGAAGTAATCAGCATTGGACTTCATATAGTAGTATATATATCCATGTAAAAGCATGTCCCTCACTTAGTTTCCAACACTCCAAACAATAAAGGGTTTATGAAATCCCATGAGAAATACCAGCTTGCATGTTAATTGATCCAAATTGAATTGGCTGTTGTTTTTGTGCTGATCTGGAGTCATACATACACGAAGGAACATAGGAGTATCACCTCAATTTATCTATCTGTAGCTGAAGTAGTGTTTCTTGTATACAGCTCAATGTTCAGGGAGATGAAGAAATTCATGACTGATTTTTCTGGCTTTTGTGGCGAGTGCCAGTTTGAATGGACTGAAAGACAGATGCAACATCTTCAGGAATTGATGGTGTGTTACTTAACCCAACTCCAATAGAAAATCATAAATGATACATACATAAATGTTCATTTGTCCCAATCAGTATTCAGGAAATCGCAAGCATGCATGGCATTTTCTGCTAAGTTGAAACAACCAACAGGAGCGAGTACACTTAAAACATTTAATCAGGATACACTGTAACAATTTTCATTTTTGAGAAACACATTGGAAACAATTTAATCTTATATACTCGCTTTGCTTCAGTATAGCATGCTAGGAGTTTTGTAACATCGCTTTGATTTCCATTAACATAATAGTCGTCATATGATAGCCGCATGATCTTTTTACCTTTTCGATGTGCCCCTCAAAAAAAAAGAAAAAGCTAACTCATGCTTCTCTATATATGCAAGTTGAAAAGCTCAAGTATTTTATTTTTCAAATGAAACTGTTACAAGTAGCTTTAGCTAGCCAGCTTGACTACCATTCTGAAATCGTTTATGATCACTTGAAATTTGCAGGCTCGCATCTCTATCAGTGGAGAGAACGAAGCCCCTTAATTGCATGGTATGAAATACTGAATTTACCAGCATTTCCGTGTATGTTTATGTGAACCTAGCTAGCTACTGGTTCCTGAAAACTGCTGCAACTGAGTCGATTGGCAACCAGGATTAAACAATTTAGACCTATGTTTGGTTAATTTTCAGGCTGTTGATTTGATTCCTTGGGTTAGTTTTAATTTTATTTGATGTGTAATGGGAAGCGGCTGAGACCTAAATTATGAGCGGTAAAAGGTGCAATCTTTCGATGGCACAAACAAACAAGATGTATATTTATGGGATAATTCTGTAGTCTTATTAATTCCTAGATATGTTAAGGTGAGGTACATTTATAGGATAATTTTGCCGCCTTATTAATTATTAGATATATCGAGGAGTTGCATTAGCCCTAATTTATAAGGAAAAAAAAAGCAATCTTTTAACACCACAGACAAACAAGATGACTGAAATAATTGATGTGCGAACATTCAATGCTCCTTTTGTAGCGCAAACGTTTCGCTTTCCCATTTAGGCACTAGACTTTTCTTTTTTTTATGTGTTGGCGGTTTGGTTGACTACACGCACCACACAAACATTGCTTGTGCGCTCGTGCATTCATGTGCTACACCAGCCGTTGGGCTGGCGTGGGCCTTTTGTTTTTTGCATTATTTTCAGCTCGGATTGAGCCTGTGTAATATGGATCTACGTGCGCTATTTTTTTATCAATTTGATTTGGAGTTGTTTTGAGTATCTTTTGAAATTTGAGTACAAATTTTGTGCTTTTCATGTGAAAGTATTGCACAGAAACTTTCTAGGTAACTTTCTGTATGCAAACCTTTCTTAACAGGAACTTTCTCTATGGAAACTTTTTTTTTATATATAAACTAAAGAAAGTCTTTTTAGATTTTAAGTTTCTATCCATAATCAAAAGGTTTGATGCAAAAGTTTCAAAAAAAAAGATGTATGCATATAGGTATATACCTATAAGGAAGTGAAACTTTTAACAACACAAACAATTAAGGTACAAATATATAGATGTATACCTACAGGGGTATGAAATCATGGATGACAGAGAGATTATTTGAGGCGTGCCTATTCTATAAGTAAACAAAAAAAAGCCTTGAGCTAGACAAATACGTTTGCTATCAAACAGCTCCTGAGTACTCACGGTTGGAGACAACAAACCCGCATCCACCGTAAAGAGTCACCATGAAACACATAACACCAAACAATGTCAACCATGTTACAACTTATCTAACTACTCTAAAAGGGAGAAAGCCAGAAAAAACCTACTAACAAAACAACCCAAGTGGTTAGATCTAGTGCATATACTCGATCTTCACCCCAAGCCTATTCCTAGTTGCATGGACCTATAGATAGCGAATAAAAGCAACTTTAAAAGACTTGCCATATGGCTCTTCAAGCTAAAATCTAACAATTTCATAAGAAAACGGGCCTCTAAAAGTCTTGTCATCCGGTTTACCAAGCCATCTGGCTGGCCAAAGGGCTTATCTAGCCAAATCTGGCCATCCAAAATCATTGGTCATTTGTGGGATCCACATCAGAACCCTAGCTGTGCCCCTCCATCGCTCTATCCCCTTGTTGCGCCGCACGCCGCTTGCCACGCCTCCCCACCAGCCAATGGAGAGGAATCTTTTTGGCTAGCTAGCCAAATAAGTAAATGACAAGCAAGATATAGCAATGCTTTTAGAGATGCTCTAAGGGTATCTTACTAGTATCTGCAACAGCACCTTATTAGTATCAGGTAAGAGAGTGTACCAGAATAGATCTGGTTCCTGAGAAGTTGGTATTGTAACTGCAAGTTAAGCAGTCAAATGTGCATCACAGGATCTGAAATGAAGGGCGAAGATGCGCAGAGATACTGTAACAAAGCACTGTAAGCAGTGAAGTACTATTTAGTTGTTACTGCAGTGATCATCTTGAGCCACTGGATCACAAGACGGACGGCTGAGATGGCGTGCAGTTGCTATTGTGCAGTCACAATAGCAGTTTGCACTGGATCTCAGTTGCCTCCTACCAGTCCAAGCAAATTTCAGATAAAACAATAATAACACAGGATATGTCCTAAAAATTTACTAGTCCGTTACTTCATGTAAACCATCGTATTAGCCAGGAAGAGTAAGCATTCAGTAACATCAACATCCAGTCTAAACCATCTTAGTGATGCTGCCCAGCACCAGCACCGTAGCTATGGCCGGCTCCAAATGTTGCTCCAGGTCCACCATACAGCACCCCGCCACGTCGTGTGCCCATGGAGCTTCCCGGTGCAAAGTGCGGTCGAGCACCTGGTGCTGGTCCGACAAACCTGGCACGGTCTGTGTAGGGGAAAGAATGGGAGGCCGGATTCCGGAAAGATGATGCGTAGTTCGAGTTCGAGCCCCTTGCGTATTTGGAGGGAGGGAAGGGCTGAGGGCCAGCTGCTCCCCGTGCTCGCTTGTTCTGAAATCTGTTCATGCCTGGCTTCTTCCTGTCGGCCTTCTCTTTCTCCATCCTTGCAACCTTCTTCCTTATGCCGTCGAGGTTAAAGACCGATGTTAGCTGGCAGGCCTCGACACACCTGATGATGGACTTGTAGGCATTGCACTCTGAGTTGTTTGCTTCTTCCTGAGAAAGAAAACATGAGCCCTTCTTTAGTATTGAGAAAATTACTGATGTAGGACAGAACAAAGACAAATAAAGGAACAGAAAGATTTGGTGCAAGAGATAAAATACGGCAAAAGTCCATCCAAAGAAGATGTGAAGTAAATCCAACACTAGACATCAGGATGAACTAGATGAGCCAACAGCTCTCCAAAATTCTCAACAGTTTTATAAGACTGGTAACTCAGGTAAAATACATTTCAAATAAGCTGTTAAGAACTGAAGGTATACTTGGCTACTGGTTTCCCAGAAAGTGGTATGCAGATATTCCAAAAGTCACAAAGTGACAGAATCGCAGGTGGTTTGAAAACTATGGTAGTAATATTAAATCGCACATAGACCAAACAAAAAAGAACTCTTTTTGTGCAGGTGGAGGCATTCAGGAGAAAAAGGGACCTGCCTAAATGAGTAGGGTGTTATCCTGGTTGAAAAAGAAAAGATGTGCTAAACCATAATAAATAAGACCTCTGACCAAATAGAATCATGTGCTAAATAGTAAGGAAAAAGGCCTCTGCCTAAACAGCATCATGCACAAAACAGTAAGAAGACAGGTATATTGGGATGGAAACAGATTGGAGTCTTACCACAACAGAGTTTGAATGTCTTCCACTCCTCAGTGCAACATGAGTCTTGTTAGTTAAGCTCCTTATATAAGACTTAAGAAGCGGTACAGGTGGAAATCGCTCAAGCAAACCAGCCTCATGGGCAATATATATAGCCTCTATCGGATTTCCTGACTTTATCAATTCCTCAATAACATCTGAAACACAAAACGGTAGTAGTTTCGTCATGTCTTATTTTCTCCAGGCTAAAATAATGCTAATCATGAAAGCTGAATTGAAATGACTAAAAGTAATTAAATTGTGTGTAAGTTAAAATATGACTCATAACGTTCAATACAAGGTTAATTGGTCAGTAAAGAAATCACTTTATCACTGGAAAAGTAGATATTGGTCAGTAAAGAAACCAAGACTGGAAATTTTCGAGCTTTATTCCATTCAAATGCAGCCCATCGATAAAATTTCATCAATAGCAGTTGTGACGGCTTTCAGTTCAAGGTAAGATCATGGTATCAATAGCGATAGCAGATATCACTTGTGAAACTTCATCATTGAAATTTTAGCTCTATGTCGAAAAGTACCAAATTGAAACTTATTCTTGTACTTGTGATGGCTTTTAGTTCAAGGTAAGACCATGGTGAGTTGATGTCTTTTATATGTCCAAATTATTTTATGGGATACTATGAAACCCTATCCTTTTGGGGGGATAAACAAAATACAGATTCCCTCTGCTGGAGGAAGGTAGTGAATGAAGAGGAATTTTAGAGGAAAAAAGGTCCTATTTAATGAATCCACATAGAGATAATGCTAGCACAGAAAAAGTTAATGGTATTTCATAACTAATAGATTGAGGAGCATCTCGTAGACCGCCTGAAAGAGTATCTACTATTTGAACTATATCCTGCCATAAGAAGACCAATAGGAACCATACTTGAAATGGCAACACATAAAAGAACACCCATGCTCCTCAAGTTTAACTAAGAGGCATATGTATTCTGACTATGTTGCTACAGATAAGCAAGGTCCATATTTCAGAACCCACTGAAGTACCACCAGAACAAATATATAAATAGAAAGATATTGAAGCTGAAGTTGCTGATTCGAACGAATATCTTGAAGCTGAAGTTGCTGATTCGAACGAATATCCCAAATGTTCCTCTCTAAATCTAGAAAGATGACAAGATTACTACAATCCTCATACACAGTAGTGCTTTTTAATTCATATTGATATAATACAGCTATTGCCCTACGATCTCAGTTCAATCCGAAGGCATGTTCTTAAATCAGATCAATGAGAACAAAAGTAACATATAACAGCAATACACCATTACCTCTGAGGCTATCCTCAAACCCAAGGACGCAAGCAATCCTGGCAAGTTCCCTCCTCCGTCCATTATCAACAAACAGCCTCCTCAAGAAATCTACATCATACCTATCTTTTAATCCAAATGCAGCAACTATCTGAAGGAATATCTGCGCCTCTGCCTGTCCTAATACACCCTTCTCCCCTCCATCTCCTTTATCCCCTTCCTTCACCTCTCCTCCCAACGCCTTCTTATCTTCCTCGGCTTTCCTCTTCTCTTCTCCTGTCTTCACCGGATCAGCCACCTTGCCTTCTGCCCCTTCTCCTTCCTTCTCTACTTCCTCTGGGTCCTCTTCTTCTTTCTCCACCTCCTCTGGCTCTGCCTCGTCCTCCGACGCAGGCACCATTTCCTCCGGGTCCTCCTCTTCCTCCTCTTCTTCCTCATCTGCGTGCTCTTCTTTCTTCTCTGTTGCTACTGTGTTCTCCACGCAAGGCGCTTCTGTCATCTCCACCTCCCGGTTATCCGGCGCCAACGACTCCATCTTGATCCCAAATCGCTCTGACCAATCCTTGGCGACTGCGGCCGCCCTCTCAACCAATGTATCTCCTATCTCCGGCAGCTTCCGGCCATCGGAACCAAACAATGAGCGCAGCAGTATGCCGAGCACCCAGCACTGGTCCTCACTGGCACCTTCCTCCGCGGCCAAGAAGTCGCTGAGGACGTCGAGCACGAGGCGGGGCGGGTCGACCGACGCAGCGACGGCGGGGCCGACCTCCTTTCGGACGGCGGCAAGCTCCCTTCGACGCGCCGCCATGAAGCGCCAGAGCGCGGCCGCGTCCATGCGGCCGCATGTCCACCGGAGCGCGCCCCGGACGTCGGCGGGCGGCGGCTCCGCGGACTCGGCCTCGGCGACGGCCGCAGCCAGCACCGCCTCGGTCTCGGCGAGGCGCGCGGGGACGGCGGCCTCGCGGGCCTCGAGCGCCGCGAGGGATTCTGAGGTGGAGGCGTCAGCCGCGGCTAGGGCCTCGTCGAGGGATGCGGAGCGGGCGGAGAGGTCCTCGTCGAGCGAGGCGAAGTGGGCGAGCGCGCGCGACCAGGCGTCGTGGCAGGCGGCGAGGAGCTGCTGTTGGGAGTCGAGGTGGGCGAGAAGGCGCTGGACCTCGCCGGCGGCGCCGGAATCGTCGGTGGTCGCCATGGCTGGATTTGGATTGGAATCGGGGCGGCTCAGATGTGGGTGGAGGCGGAGGTGGGCTTCCATTGGATATTTAATTGGGCCCTATTGGGCTTGTGCAATATTAATAATATGGGATTTTCTACTAATATTTGGTGGGCTTTCTATTAGATATTTAATGGGCCCTAATGGGCTTATGCGATATTTATAATATTTGATGGGTTTCAGTTGTATTTTTTACTTGGCGCTTATGGGCTTATGGAATATTAATAATAATATGGACAAGCCTCGTGATTGGGCGGCCGATCCCAGCCAATAAATCAATTGGTCAAAATGTTTGAAACATCAAGTTATATGTTGTGAAACAAAAAATTTAGCCATTGAAAAATTTGAAACAAAAATATCAAACACGGTAAAATGTCAGTTGAAGCATTTCGATCTTATGCATGAAACATCTAATTTTAACGGTTGAAACATATATATTTCTTCTGTCAAAATAATTATTTGAGATCTTGTTGTAAAGATTTACTTGTAACGAATATAACGGTGAGACAAATAGTTTAGAAGAAAAATCATTTGAAGCTCACGTTTGCTTGCAGACATGTCATAGAGAGTTAAAATGTCAAACGCCTGCACGGAAACATTATACTAACTAGATGACACCCTGCACATTATTATGGGAAATTGTATGAAGCAAAATCAACAATTTGAGTATGATAGTCAAAAATAAAAAGGAACCGTACAAATCATATCGATTGGTTAAGCTTCTTGATGACGTGGCCTCACGCATAAGCTTCTTTATTGGAGTAAATATTTAGTGGGTTGCGCGCCTTTCCCTAAGCCCATGAGTCAAAGTGCATAAAAAAAGTCTAAATTTGTTAAAAAAAACCACACACAAAGGTTCGTGAAGCCCGTTCGGCCTTCTCGGTACAATGAACGTATTTTCTTTTCTTTTTTTTTGTATTTCATGTGTTTTATACCGTAAATTTTAATCTACACACTTTCCATTTAAATATTTTTCTATGTAGAAACTTTTTTGAGAAACTTTTTCTATGTACATATTTTCTATGCATATACTTTCTATCTATATTTTTTGTGTATATACTTTTTATGTATAAACTTTCTTTGTAGACATTTTTTTCTATGTATATATTTTTTATTTTTGCTATGTATATACTTTCTACGTATATATTTTTCTTTGACTTTCTATGTGAAAACTTTACACAAAGAGTTTGTAAAAAAGCACCAAATTTATAAATGTTGATGATATACAATCTTTCACTAGAAATATACCATTTTCTACAGATAAAAATTCAAAAGGAATAATGTTGGAGGCAAGCTACAACCCCTTCGGCCAGCCCAAGATTGAAGCACCGGGTAAGGAGCTTAGCAAACAGGCGAAGAGCCTGGCGAACCAAGCGAAGCCCTTAAGCACCAGGCGAAGAGCCTGGTGAACGGGTATCACACACTGAAAATTGGCCTAATTAAAAATCATTTTGGATAAATAGAAATACAAGAATACACTAGAAAATTTGTTTGAAAAAGTGTTTGAATAAAATTTTGAAATTTCCAATATTAAAAATCTCAACTTTAAATTTTAATTAAATGCTTCGATGCTTTTATATTCCCTGGGTTCATCGGAGTATTTTAAGCGTTTAAGTATTTATAACAATAAATGTTTCCCTGTTTCACTGTGGTTTTTGCCTCTGGTAAATTCCCCATAATTTAATAAACTCTCTGAAATTTTCTCAGATTTTTTGGAGCTCCAGAATTAATTTAAATGAAATAAAGATCACTTCAGTAATTAAATAAACAGAAAAATAAATTCCTTTTTCTTTCCTCGATCTCGGGTCATTTCTGGTTATATTGTTTATTTGTCTCTTCGACTCAGACCCGTGTTCCCCTCTTATTCAATATCTGGTGCCGAATTCGAAACCCTAAAATTCCTTTGAATCCCCATCTGAGATTCTCGATATCCGAACTATCCTTTTTCTTTTTGAATCAAATCCTGGATATTTCCTCGAAACTCCTTTTTGTCGAAATAAATCCAATCCCCAGACATTCTCTGAGTTGCTCAAATTTCAGTCTGCATAAAATATCCTCGTCAGTTCCCTTCTTTCCAAAATAATTACAATATTCTGAATATTCCGATATTCTATTCCTCGAAAATTCCTTGGGTAAATATCCTTCCTTTTCTAAATCCCACAAAATATTCCCCGTCTCAGATTCCCCGATATATTCATGTGTTTTGGATATTTAATTATTCCCCAATATTCCTCGGTAAAATATCCTCCGTTTTCCTGAACCCCTCAGAATATATTCCACTTTCTAATTTCCTCCAAATATTCTCTGATTCCCAAATAAATATATATATGTGTGTGTATATATCCTGATATCCAGAATATTACAAAGTCCCGAATATTCCCACAATTTCTAATTCCAAAAATACTCCTCACCTTGTGTAAATATCCCCAAATTCCAATTTCTGAGAAATTGGAATTTTTGGAAAATCCCTTTTACATTTCCTTACTTCCCGGAAATAATCCGGTTCCAAAATGCTTCCGAGTGTCGAGTCCCAAGAACAACGTCCAAATATTCAAAATAATCCTATATTCCGAGTATTTCACCAAATTCCCATAATCTAAAACAATCCTTTAATTTTCTAAATTCCTCAAATTCCAAATTGGACTATTTCTAGAGAACCCCCTCTCCTTTCTCCTTTTCCCTTCCACCCCTTCTTTTTCTCCTTTATTCTTTTTCCCCTCTGCTTCCTCCATCTCCTTCTTTCTTCCTTCTCTCTCTCCTTGTGGTCGCAGGAGCCAAGCCGCGGTCCACCCCGCCGCCTGTGCCCTAGCCCGGCCTGCACCCGGTCCACCGCCGCCGCTGTCACACCCCGAGTTTCCCCTTAAATATAGCCACACAAAATATAACTAAGAAAATGTCCCAAGAAAAATAATTTGAATTGACCAAATGAATTAATTAAAGGTGAAAAATGCAAAACAATAAATTTCATGGCTAGGAATATTTTTCTTATATTCTCCTTGCCAAAATTCACTAACAGGATTTTTATTGGAAGTTTTAGAGCACTGAAAGTATTTTGAATAAATCAAAAAATCTTATTGGGATTAAAAGAGCACTGGAAATTCTTTTCCTTTTCCTTTTCTTCTCTTTTTCCTTTTTCTTTTCTTTTCCCTCCCGCTGGGCCGCCAGCCCAGTACTGTGCTGGCCTGCTTGTGCGGCCTACACGCCCGTGCGTCCCTCATCCTCTCTCACCGTCAGCCGAGGCCCACCTGTCGGCCACTTTCCTCGCGCCGCTCCCCTCTCGCTGACACGTGGACCCAGGGCCCCACACGTCAGCTTCGTCCTCAACCTCCGACTGACTCGGCCGGAGGGGATCGAGCTGCTCCGTCCGTCGGATTACGCCGTTCCCACTCCCCTGCGCCTCGGCCCTTGATTCAAACGCCACGGACCGAGTCCCCACCCGTTTCCCCCACCTTCTCCGCCCCTCTTGCCCACGACCGTGGTTGAATCGCGCCCACTAGCCGTTGTGGCCACTGCCCTCAATCCCGTGAAATTCAGCCAACTCGTCCACGAACTCCCTAGCCGAGTATATATAAACCCTTCCTCTGCTCCGCTCTCATTTTCCCCTCAGTTGCATACGCCTGCTGAGTACCCAAACCTCCTTCGCGCCGAGCTCCCGAATTGTCGCCGTGCTCCACCGACTCCAGTCGCCTGTCGCCGTCGCTACAGCCGTCGCCGACTACCACGCTCATGCTCGGTAGCTTCGCCGCACCCGGCTGCGTCCTGTTCCGCAGTCAGCCATCTCGGATTCCCACTGGAACTCCATTCTCTCTGTCATTCCCTTTCGGTGAGCCTCTCCAACGGCAGTCAGCTGCGGATTTCCATCGACCCACTCGATCTTTTTCCTCCTAACACAATCAACATCTTCCCTAGGTCGTCCCATATCTCGTCCACGCCCCGTCACTCCTCTGCGCCACCGAAACCCAGTTGGTGTCGCCACCCCAAACCTCGGCCGCCACCAACTCCCTCTGTTTGCCGTCGTTCGCCGCACTCCGGTCGCCGCGAGCCCTCGGTGAGCACTCGGCCACATTCCTCACCTCCTTCGCCGTTGCTCTCCGCCGCGCCGGATGGTCGCCGGTGTTAACGCCAAAATTTGGTATGATTCTTTATTAGATTCGGTTAAGGAAGAAATCACAGTCAATTAGCGGGGATTAATCCAGAGGAAGCCGAGTTTGGGAAGGGATCGTGAAGACCACGGAAAAACAGTTAATATCTTATCTATTAATTAGGCAGTGTTAGTATTTCTTTCCTTTAGGAAACCTGATCTCGTGTCCGATTGGGTCTTTTGACTGTTTTCCTTCTATAATTAGGAAATCGTGTGTCGTGTCCAATAAGGATTTGTATCAACTCAGGGTATAAATACGTATGCCCGAGTACCTTGTAAGATATCACACTGATCAATACAAATTCGGCGCATCGCCACCCTTTTCAACGGGTTCTTGCTTCTCGAGCCGGGCTGCATCGGTTACGTTCGACCTCCTGCGAGAGGGTAAGTCTCGTTACCCCGACTATCGTACCGGCTAGGATTTCCTCGGTTAGGTCCGATATTCTAGTCGGTCTACGGTAATCGGCTTACCACGATGTATCTATTTTGTCTATGGCTGCATCAGTTAGGTTTGATCTCTTAGCCCGAGTAGGTATATCACATCACACTTGAGTAGATTTATCAGCTTACTGGGTGCGATTTATCATCAGTTTGTGCTGCATCGGTTAGGTCCGAACTACTAAACTGCTAATGATAAGTTGTTCCTGCTAGGTTGATAGATTTTCACGTAAGTGTCTTATCGGAGTGTATAGCCGATAAGTTATCGTATAACACATCACAATTGCATTAGATCTATCGGCTCATCGAGGTTCTTTTATCATTATTAATCTGTGCTGCATCAGTTAAGTTTGACCTGCTAGATTGATAATGATAGATTTATCCTTGTTCAGCTGATGGGTGTATATGCAATATTTTATCGGAGTGCCTAGGCGATAAGTTATCTTTTAAGCCGACTGCAGTCTATTATTCTGATTGTCTACACTATCATCGGCTTTCTAGCCGATACACATGTTCTATTGGTAGTCAATTGATTTATTTATTTTACCTATTTATGCCATCATCGGCTTCCAGTCGATGTATAAGTGCTTTAGTTCATATCGGCTATCGGTTGATGAAACGAGTCCAAATCGGCTTCCAGCCGATTGGCTCACTGGTCTAATATTTCTATTTCCTTATCAATTGCAGGGTCAAATTGACTGGCACGCCTACGAACCTTAAATTTAGGACCTGCACTGGAGTTAAGCAAATCTCCCAGGCCTTCGCGTGTCTAGTGCATCGAACCATATCATCAGCTCGTTCTTAACGCTGCCGGTGATTTTCGGTGTCAACAGCCGGCGGTGACCATCGGGCTGCGTGTGCCGTCGCCATGCCGCGTGCGCCGGCGGGGCTCGTTCTCAACTAGGTCTGAGCTGTCCGATCTACCTCGGTAGACCGGGGCCGCTCATGTACCTATGTCTGCGGTCGCCGCACGCGCGTGGACTGCGTCCACCATGCGCCGTCCTCCCATGCGCCACTAACACGTGGGTCTCTCCTGTCGGTGCTAGCTCCCCTGGTCCGCTGACTCATTAATTCGGTTAATTGCGCATAAATTAGTTAATAATTGATTTTGTATAGGAAATCACAGTGAAACTTCTAAAATTCATAACTAACTCATTCGAACTCTGATTAATTCCATTCAAATTTCATTAAATCCAGAAAATGCCAAGAATCCATTAAAAATACTTTTAACTCTTGTTTGACTGCCCACATGTACTTTTTTTAATTGTTTGTGCGTTGTTTGCTTTAGAATCCGACGCCATCGATTCTCCCGTGTACTACAAGGTCGTAGCCCGGTACGTCAAGTCGGAGCAAGGCAAGTCACACTGTAATCTTGATCATTTTGTACCTACTTTTGCTAAAATGTTTGTTTATTCAAATAAACATGTATGTTTTCATTATTACATGTGGTATGGATTATGACCCTTATAGAAATAGGATTATGCCTTAGTTGTTGAACCTTGTTCCTTATCACCTGGGTAACAACATGATTAGAATATTATTCTTAGGATGTTTAGCCATGCTTAGAAACTATTAGTTCACCTGGGAATTAAACTTTATCATTTACATTCATGTTTCGACTCTATGTCGGGAAATGTAACATTAGACACATTACTATTAAATTAATAAAATTTGACCCAAATGGTGGGCTGTAGGTGCATGGTTTTGCTGGTCGCACCATGGCAATTAAGAACCGGTTCGCGGGAATTCCTTGGGCAAATACTCATACTTTCCACAAGCCAGCGTGGGCAACGGCTGGGCTTGTAGCGTCTCTTCTCCCTCTCCTAGGCACCGATGGTGAGGATGGGCGTGATGGAATTGGCTCGGCCCGGGGTAGGGTTGATCGGCTTCCGGATCCATTGTGGCACAAGGGGGGTAGCCTGGCCGATGTGGGGTGTCCTGGCGGTAGGTGCAACCTTAACATGGTGTGGATGGTTTGGGAGAGGTTGCATGAATGGTCCTGTCACAGCCTCTCACGGGGTGTTGTGGTGATACGCCGGCACACGGGAACGTGTGTGGGGCTGTGTCTTATGGGTACAGTTGTACATCTTTGATCAGAGTTAGATCTATTCGAATAGCCGCGCCCACGGATATGGGCGATTGGTCAAAACTCACCGTGATTAGTCACATCTTACTTAATTAACTTGACTTAATAGAATTGGAGAGGTGCAAATGGATTGTTGGGCCTAGTTAACGTGGTGCAATGTTAATTAGTGGAGGATTAATATTATTCAATTAATCAACCTTTTTACTGTTTGTGAACTACTACTGTTTGCAACTGCTTTTACGCAAATAAATTTCTAGCCTATCTTTGACTCTCGTGCATTGTGCATATTTGCGGGTGTGGTTTGTTGAGTACTGTGGGTGGTACTCAGTCTTGCTCCTTTTTTCCCCTCTCAGTGGTGGAGTACATGTCCAACGAGGACCGTCATGAGGACTAGGCTGGCTCCGCCGTCAAGATGCCTATGGAATGGAAGTCTCTGTTTGGCAAGCTGTATATAGGCTTTGTTTATTTTTACCGCTGCATTTTTGTAAGATTATTTTATTCTGTTTGTAAGATGTACTCTGTATGGCAACTTGGTTTTGTGTACCCTGGCTTTCCTGGACAGGAATTTAATACACATAAACGTTTAGAATTTCGGTGGTGAAATTCCGGGCGTGACAGCCGCTCCCCTGGCCTACTGCCGCTAGAGCCCAGCTAAGCCACGTCGCCTTCCTTGTGCAACCGCCACGCCATCTCCAGGGCTTCCTCCTTCCTATAAATATCAAGCCACCGCCGCCACACGCCACCCCTCGCCTCTGTGCCCTAGCCACGGCCGCCCGCGCGTCACCCTGCTGTTAACGCCAAAATTTGGTATGGCTCTATATCAGATTCGGTTAAAAAGAAAATTACAGTTAACTAATGGAAGTTGATCCAGAAGGGACCGAATCCAGGAAGAAGCCGTGAAGACCACAGTATGGTGGTTAATTACTGTATCTATTAATTAGGCAAGTGCTGGTGTTTATCTTTAGGAGACCTGGTCTCGTGTCTGATCGGGTCCTGTTAGTGTTTCCTTTTGTGTTTAGGAAATCTTGTACCGTGTCCAATGAGGACTCATATCAACTCAGGGTATAAATACATATGCCCGGGTGCTTTGTAATCTATCGACAAAAATCAGATCAATACAATTTCGGCGCATCGCCACCCCTTTGACGGGTTCTTGCTTCTCGAGCCGGGCTGCATCGGTTAAGTTCGACCTCCTGCGAGAGGGTAAGTCTTGTCACCCCGGCCACCGCATCGGCTAGGACTTCCTCGGTTAAGTCCGATATTCTAGTCGGTTTACGGTGGACGGCTTACCACGATATATCTATTTTATCTATGGCTGTATCAGTTTAGTTTGACCTCATAGATCGATTAGGTATATCACATCACGCGTGCACAGATCGTATCGGCTTACTGGGTGTAACTTATCGACAGTTTGTGCTGCATCGGTTAGGTCCGACCTACTAAACTGCCTCCGATAAGCTATTCCTGCTAGGTTGATACTTTTTGCGCAAGCGTCTTATCGGGATGTATAGCCGATAAGTTATCATATTTTACATCACGATCGCATTAGATCTATCGGCCTATCGAGGTCTCGTTATCATCACCAGTCTGTGCTGCAACGGTTGGGTACGATCTACTAGACTGTTGGTAATAACTTTACTCTTAATAAGCTGATGGGTTTTATGCGATGTTTTATCGGAGTGCTTAGCCGATAAGTTATTTTATATCCAGCCGATTTGTCACAAACATGTTTAGAAAATCGCTGCCAAGTCGGGGCGGCACGAAATTGCATATCTCGGTTTTTCCCTGTGGCGAGGACCCGGGCACGGACAGTAGGCGAGGACCCGGGCACGAACAGCATGCAAGGACCCGGGCGCGAGCACAAGCGAGGACCCGGGCAAGGACAGCAGGCGAGGATCCGGGCGCGGGCACGAGCAAGGGCACGGGCACGGGCAGCACTCTTGGAGCGATGCAAAGCAATTACTATTGCAATCGGCTGGAGTTTATTCAATCCATTTATTTACGCATTCCTGCATATTTATGTTATCAGTTTATAGCCGATTTTTGAATATTCCTTCGGCAATCGGCTAGTTTGATATTTGTTTATTATTATTAGTGATTGCTCATGCCATCATCGGCTTCCAGTCGGTGTATAAGTGCTACAGTTCATATCGGCTACCGGCCGATGAGACGAGTCCAGATCGGCTTCCAGCCGATTGGCTTATTGATTTAACATTTTATCTCCTTGTCAATTGCAGGGTCAAATTGACTGGCACGCCTACGAACCTCAAGATTTTAGGACCCGCACTGGAGTGAAGCAAATCTCCCAGGCCTTTGCGTGTCTCTAGGCGCCGAACGGCCCCCGGCGGTTTTCGGCGTCAGGCAACAAGGAGCCGGCGTGGGTGGGTGCGCAGGGTGGTCATCTGCTGAGCCGCGGCATGCAGTTTATGCTCTCCAGCGTCGCCCCCTGCCACGATAGGTCACCAGGGGGCCGAGGTCGCCACCGACGCCGGCGCCTCTGCGCCTCAGCCCGTCGCCAGTGAGCATCGTCGAGTTGCCGTTCCAGTGCCGCCCCTCTTCCTCATCTTCCTCTACTCCGGCGCCCCTCGGCATCCGCTGCCGCCGCTCGTCCAGAGCCCGGCGCCACCATCGGTCCCCATCGGCCACACATCGACCGCCACTGTATCTCCGCCACCAGGAATAAAGTCATCGCCACCGGCGATGCCCCTCTCCCATCGGCGCCTTGTCCCTGCCTAGTCCTCCCCTGTTGTGCGCCATGGACATGGGAGCGAGCCCATCGCATGGTTACCGACATGTGGAGCCCCCGTCAACTCCCCTCCTCGGCCACTGACCAAGCTGGCCCCGCAAGCATCCCCATCTTTGGTGACCGACAACTGGGCCCCACAAACAGATCATCGAGGAATCTGAGTCATCCGATCTACATAATTTCAGTCAATCTAAGCCTTTGAATCTCTGTTAACCCTGAACTAATCCTAGCCATCCATCTCAAGCCAATAGATTCAGAGCCTCGATCAGTTGGATCAAATCTCCACCGTTGGATTTCATTAACCCTCGGATCTACGCCATGTTAGCCCTAGCCACCTCAGCTGCCACCTCACCCGCCAACTCAGCCGGTTCACCACCCATCCCTCTCCTCTAGTCCATGGAGCTAGTCCATGTGAGCTAGGCCATTACTCCCAGTGGCCCTACCTCCTATTCCTATTCAAAAACAATTCCTTCATTAATTAATTTCCAGAGAATATTTCGAGAATATTCTTTTCCAATTTCTTTCGGATTTCTTTGAATTCGAACTTCGGAGTCCTTAACTTTTTCGTCCGAACTCCGATTCGACCTGTTCTTCTTCCTAAATTCATCTAAAATCATGATCTACATGTTTATGCACTTTTTATATACTAGTTATTTGGAGTTTCTTAGGGTTTTCCTTATTTTATGTGTAGTGCGTCGGTTCCGCCGTTTCAGGAAGAAGCGAAGATCGAGGTAGAGTTTCTGAAGATCAAGAGAAGACTTTTTCGTTTGCAAGGCAAGTCACACGACAATCTCCTGAGCATGTTGATCCCATTGTGAAAACTATTTAGTTTAATGTTATTGCATGCAATGTTTTAGAATTATATTACAGTTATTTATTATAAATCCTATATTCTTTGATTATGGCCATTTTGGTATTGATGCCTTTACCTTGATACCCTGGGTTATTAACATTGACTAGCTGGATGACAACTTAATGGTCTAGCTAGATTAATTAGGATTTTGCTTAGCCTATGCATAGAAACTGTAGCGTTATTTTATGTGGGAAACTAATGACTCATCTATGAATAATTAATGATCAATGGCTATCTTTTCATGACAGTTGGTCATGCTTGTTAATTAATCTTGGCAGCTAAATTGACTGATGGTGGGTTATGAGCATATAGAATGATGTTGTTGCTAGAGGTGCTCATGACACCTAAGGATCGGTTCGCGAGCTATCTTTATGAAGCAAAACTCGTACTAACCACATGCTAGAATGGGTAATGGCAGGAGCAGAAGTGTGATGAGTTTAATAAAAGGCACCAGGGCATGTTGTGGCAGTCATAAGTCCACGTATGGCACTCATAAGACTATGGTTCGGGCGTTGGGCTGTCTCCCTGTTAGGTGCTTGATCAGCTCCTACCGGAGACAGGTGGCTTAGCAGGTGGCTCTCCTATTGTGCTGGTTACATGGAAGGTCCTGTTACAACTCCTTTTCGAGGTACCATGGTGATATTGAGGCGCATAGTGATGTGTTATGGAGTTGTGTCTTGTGGTTAAATTGGTACACCTTTGGCCAGAGTAAAACTGTTCGAATAGCCGTGCCCGTGGTTAATAGGCGGCTTAGCGATATTTTTGTGATTAGTTTCACACTACTCATTAAAGATGATAATGGATGGAAACTTGATAGCTCTAGTTTGAAGAGTTATGGTTTGAGCCTGAACTGTATTGGAGCGTTGTTTAGAGATTGGTTCAATGTTGATAATAATTAAACTATATTATTTTTTAATGGTTTTAAATGCAAATATTTTAAATATTGTTTTATGTAAATAAGCCATACTATGCCTTTCCTTTGAAATCTTGTTGCATTATTCTGCATTCCATGTGTGGCTTGTTGAGTACGGTGGATGGTACTCAGTCTTGCTATATTACAATTATCAGAGTAAAGTTTTACGAGGAGGTGAAGTTTGGTGTTTGGCTTATACCTTAGTTGAGCTGCATGTGGCTTGGTGCTGCTGCTTCGCTAGGATTTCTGTTCCGCTGCGGTGTTTCTTCTGTGTGAGGACTAAGTGCCTCTCTTATAAGTATGTATCGTTATTACGTTTTGGCTATATTTATCAAATTGTCGATTTGTGTACCTCGGCTGATTCCTGGACGAGGATTTATTACACAAATTTGCTTTGGAAATTTTGGTGAATTTCCAGGCGTGACAACGGAGAAGAACCTGGCGGACCATGCGAAGCCTCGAAGCACTGGTCGAAGAGCCTGGTGAACGAGCGAAGACTAGACGCACCGGGCGAAGAGCCCGGCGAATAGGCAAAGCCAAGGGCACCGGGTGAAGGGCCTGACAAACACGCGAAGCTCAGTAGGATGCTGAACAACCAGCCATCGCCATCTCGGCCGAGAGGATGAAAGGGCCATCAAGGGAATGGCCCGTCTAAGGGCCCACCATGGCCCATATGTCCTTATACCTAAAAAAAGACATATATACCCTTATAGCTGTCCCTATCTCAGAGGACGGCAAGGGGGCCGCCTGCAAAATGGCCGGCCCCTCGGCCGGATTTTTACAGGCGGCCCCCTTGCCGCCCTCTCAGAGGGCGGTTTTTTTGTGGCCCGAGGGGCCGCCTGCAAAATGGCTGACGGCCGTGGGCCGCCGGCCAACGGCCGTCAGCCACGTCATCATATCGCCCTCTGGGAGGGCGATTTCAAACATATCGCCCTCCCAAAGGGCGGCGGGAGTATATTTTTGTAAATTTTTGAAATGAAAATGTAGTTTTGTAAATATTTTATTAAATAAATATAAAAATAAAAAAAATTCTAGGATTCGCCATGTTATCTTACTTATAAAATCAAAGCGTACTATTGGGCTTCACATATCACAATGACTTATTTTTATTAGTGACAAACAACTGGGCCTTTTTGTTTCGAAATAATACCCCCTCTGTTGGAAAATATAAGTCACCCACGTATTTAGAAAAGTCAATATTTTTAATTTTTGGTTAACAATTAAGCTAACATAATCTATGTTTAGTGACATACAAGTGATACCGTATAATGTTTTTTAAAATTTTTCGTAGTTATTGATGGTATATTATGAAAAGAAATTAATGGCCAAAGTTTAATATTGCTGCAGATTATGTCTAAAGCTAATACGGCTTTTATTTCTTAACGGAGGGAGAAACAATAATGGGCCTATCACAGCTTCAGTTTGGTTTTAAGCCATGATTTGTCAAACTTTCGGTGCAAAAGTAGTACTAGAAATCTTCTTTTTAATAAAGAAGTGATACATGTCAAGGAAAAAAATTAGTGTGGCATGAATTTGTGCTTATGAACGGCTGACATGACAAACACAGGGCCATTGACAAATGAGTTGTGGTTCTTTACCCCAGTTAGTTGCCGAGATGATCCTTGGGAGACGTATCTCCTTGTCTGTTCGGGGAGATTCAGATGCCATGGACAAATGCTAGGACTGATTCAGCCTGTCAACTGTGTTCTCAGATCAGAGCTGTATGCCTGTATCTATCATCAAAGAAGCTCTCAAGAACTGGACCAGCTTTCAGAACTGTTTAGATAACAGCAGATTTAGCTTTCACTATTTAGATTTGATCTGATAGGTAGTGACTGCCTGACTGGGTTATCTGAAACCTACTTCTGCCCAGCTCGTTTGGTCGGTAAAATTCAGAAACTATAAGTGGTGGTGGTAAGAAGGTTGGAGAATAATCTCAATTCAGCTTTAACATATGAGTATGTTTAAAATCAAAAGAGTTAATTTTTCAATAAAAAAATGAACAGAGTACAGAGAGCGTGGTTCAGCTGATCAGTCAAAGAAGTTCCCTTTTTGTGTGTGGTTGTTCAGGAGAAGTGCTGATTGATTCAACAAAAAAGTGCTGATCTCTGAATACTAGATTATAACTAACCAAATCAAGTGTACAGGCAGCTGCCGAATGATTGCGAATTAACGTGCAGAAAGACAGGCCACTTGCCCACGAGTAAGCAAAGCCAGCAATTTTAAGGTATCCAAAGTAGCATTAGCATCAGATGATGATGATTCAGAGATCAGTAATACAGCCTTCTCACATGATCACATGAGAGAAGCTAGATCACAAGTTGTGAGCACCACTTCCAGCAGCATTGCCGTCAGAAACGTTTCTTAATATTGCAACTTGCATCTCCTTGCTAGTTTGACACTTTGACGACACTTCGTCAGGGTTAGCCAGCCACACGCCAAGATTCTCAATCTCCATTAATTAGGCCCAGAACACTAGCTGATTGTCCGTACTTTGCTACAGATAAAAAAACATTAGTCTCTTAATTTTTTTGTTTGACCTCGGTTAGTTCAATTTTGAAATAACCAACGTCATACATTTATAGATGGAGGGAGTACAATATTATGTAAAATAAATAAAAATATATTTTCCATCAAATGTGTTACCCATCTTTTTACTATAGGAAATATTCACTTTAATTTGACTTTATATGTGCTACCCATTTATATATAATTGATTTTTAATATTAAGATGTTTAAGGCCTAATTTGTAATAATAGGAGTAGGTGGTTCACTGCCACCACCACTACCCTCTTTTAAAGAAGTATAGACATCTATGCCATATGATAGCAGTATATCTTAGCCAAGACATGATGCATTGTGGATTAATGTACAATTTGAAGATTCAGAAAATCACATGAATCTTTGAGCAATCCTGTTTTCTGCTATTTTCATCGAATACATATAGACCTTCCAGAAAATAATCTGAAATGTGTCTGGTCTTTTCTATGCTTCTACTCCCTCCATTTTACAATATAAGGATTTATATGATTTAAATCTTGTTTCACAATATGAGGATTTCAGCACTATTTACAGCACTATTTGTCTCATTAACCACTTTTTATTTAAATTTATTAACATCTTACCCTTCCATCTCTATTCATTTCATATTTATTGAGGGACACCAAAGTCTTTTTTTCTTAACCTTAATCTCTACTAAACAATTTAGAAATACTTATATTTTAGAATGGAGGGAGTAATCGCTAGATCAAGCTAGCAACTGATCATTATTATGGTGCATTAGCTAGCCAGTTGAAGAAAAGACGCAGAAAGTTGGAAATGACATGGATACTTGGATCCAAGGGTATCATGGGTGGCACCAGCACCACTCTGATGCAAGCAATCAACAGTCCAATAACAGAAAGTGGCCCCCATGTGACAGCCTGACTGACCAGTGACCAACCACTAAACTAATCATGCACATTATCCTCAAAGCTCAAATCAATGCCTCCCTAGTGACAGAGATGCACTGCAATTCCTATTTCTTTATTTCTAATCACTGGTGCCACATGCATGCCAGTCAACTTGCAGCAGTGCAGTACTACCATCATGGGTCATGGCAAGCTAGTGACATGGTGCTTCAATCTAGCTCCCCAGCAAGTCATGTTTAGCTTCTAATAGAAGTGGTTATGAACATGTATCATACATGTCATTCCAATAACTGTAGCTGGTCTGAAATTTGAACAACGTACTGGCCAAGTGTCCATCCGTGTTGAAAAGATTGACAAAATACAGATACGATGTCGACGGTACATCTGGAAATTATGATATTTTGTAAATTACAAGCAAGCTTTTTTTAAGTAATATAACCATTCGCCATTAGAATTCTAGAAGAGGGTCATAGTACAGGCACTTGTGCCTCTGGCTAAACATCACCAAGAAGAACAACCTCCCAAGTTATACTTGGAAAAGGAAGCAAAGTTCAGTGCTAGTATTGATATTGAGCGGTACTGATACCTTGAACTGTAGAGGATACAAGAGCACATTCACAACCTAAATTACTGATAATTTATGACATTAATTCATTCCATCCACCAGTTTCAGAGCAAATAAGACTAATAAATGATTGAAATTACATTGAGGTTCTAAGAATTTCCAATCAAAGTATGCCATGCCCTTGGGGTTGTCGGTGTTCTAAAGCTAATGACCTAAATTACTTTGAACTAAATATAGTGGAAAGCATTATTCCATGTACCCTTCTAGCTAATAGGGTTGGATTCTTCAAATCCAACATCCGTAACCAATTGCTGGGTTGAACTTTGTGCTTGATTTCATCAAGCTTTCTTGGCCTTGGGCTTAGGGGCCGGTGGTGGGAACAGGGCCCGGAAGACCCAGGCAGCAAGAAGGGCACCAACAAAAGGGCATATCCAGTAGACATAGAACTGCTCCCATGTGTTGTGGCGATTATTGACATACGCCCAGCCAAATGCCTGTGAATTGTGGAAGATATTTAACTAATATTAGTTAACCAAAAAAGGGAACTGTAGCAAGTATAAAAGGGGGCAAATTGAAGAAGGATACTTCCATGTTATTCAAAAGGAGCAGCAACTTAACATCAGATCCTATTGGATCAACAAATGGAGTATAGAAGCATAAATTCAAATTATAGTAATAATTTTGAATGCATTCTCAACTGTGCAAAGATCTCGATTTCGGAGGTATGAAGGAATTTTCACTAAAGAAATACCTAATTGAAGTGGACAGGTGTGGCAAAAAAGAAATTAACTGAGTTACCTTAAAGTAGCATATAGATATAACCAAGCACTATTTTTCCATAGGTTTTCCACATAAACAAGAAGCTAGCTTTTTAAACAATGAGCTCACTGTAAGTGTTTTATCCCGATTGTGTGCACTCCAACAGTCGTCAAATAATAATACTGCCTTCTTACCACTGAAGTGGATTTTAGGAAAGGTGGAACTTTTTGAAAATTACACCTATTTAGTTGCTTCATCTAGCCTGCTGCTTAATAATTTAAGACAAAAGCAAACACAAAGAGCTTGTATGTTCATAACCATATGCAACAGACCTCTGCCCAGATGAAGATGAACATCAGAACAGGTAAAAAGGAATAATGCATGATCACTTGGCCTTTTGTCTCAAATGACTTGGCCTCCTGTTTCCATTAGTTCAATCCATTAAACCACCAAACTAATTTGGGTTCCCCTGAATTATTCCTAATTCCATGTTGTTTTGAAAATTCAATGCATAGAACTACAGTAGCATCATGCCAGTGAGAGAGAAATTGGTGTTGAAATTTTGATAATAAGATCGGAAAACAGAGGAGTAAAGAAAAGGAAGAATCTTACATTGGCAGGGTTCATAGATGGGCCGGTGTATGCAGCGCCGGTGAGCACAAGGCAGACAGTGGAGATGGAGAGCATCCAGGTCTTGACGATGGGGTTGCGGGGGCCTTTTACGATGATCCATAGAACAGCCAAGGTGATGACAAAGGTGAGCACCCCTTCGGCGACGGCGCCGGTGTGGAGATCCACCTTGAGCGAGGGTCCCCCGAGCATGTGCTCGTACTGTGCCGGCATCAGCTCCGAGATCGCGAGCGCTCCACCCACCGCTCCGGCGGCCTGCCAATCGAGCAATCCCCATCCACAATCAGCATCGAACGCACATACAATCCCAAGAAGAAAACAAGCAAAATTGCGTACCTGGGCGGGGAAGCGGAGGCACGGTGAAGAGGGAGGAGTCGCGGGGCCGGTGAGCCCCGCGGCGTGGAATGCCGCGACGGCGGTGGGGTTGAAGCTGGCCCCGCCGAGCGCGTCGCAGAGGAGGTTGAAGGCGAAAAGGAGCACGGAGAGGAGGGAGACGGTGACGAGGAGCGCGTAGTGGATCCCCTCCTGCAGGCTGAGGTAGGAGGTGACCGCCGCTGTGGATGCCCCCAGCGTGGAGACGCACAGCACCCACAGGAACGTCACCACCGCGTCCGCCGCCGCCGCCCGCACCGCCGCCGCCATCGCCATCGCCGTCGCAGCGTGCTCTACTTCTGGATTGGATTGGATTGGAGAAGATTGGAAGCGAGGAGCACGCACGCGCGGCGCCTTTCTATCTACCGAGCCACAGTGCGAACAACCTACCCCATTTTCAGTTAAAAAATAAAGGAGATAAAACAACCAACTTTTTTTTTTGTGCTTATCAAAATCTCCTCGGCTCGGCTCGTGTGAGCCTAGCCGATCAGTCCTAGGCTCGAGCCCTTGTGCTTGTCGTATAGTCTTGGCTCGAGCGAGCCCTCGAGTTTAGGCTCGAGCCCTTCTCAAGCGAGCTCGGCTCAGTCGGTTCACAAATTACTTGATAGAGGTAGAATCCCCGCAAAGAAAAGAGATAAAAAGCTTGGCAGAAAATATCCATTGCTTCTAACTATGTCAAATTTAAAAGGAAGAAAAATAGATAAATATCGATTGTGTTCTTTTGTACTGGATGGATACCTAAATGGTTGATGATAATTATTCGCGGGTAAATTAACTACTACGAAGTTAAAAATAGATTTAAAATTTTATTTTTTTTAAAAATTGTTTAGAAGTTTGAGAAGCATATCCGCTAATTCATTCCTCCATTCGAGTGGCCATTTGGTATACTCCTAACTAGATACATGGAGAGAGTTGATCTAACGTACAAGTGCATGACATGTTATTGTTCGTTGTGCAATATTACATTACCTCTCATGGGCCTGTTTGGATAATGGAATATGAGGAAATAGTTTACATTTATGGATTATCTGATTTTTGCGATATCTATTTGAGGATATAAATAAATGAATTGACTAGTACAAAGTTTAAAAATTGCTTTAGAAAAGTATTTTAAGAAAATTTTATATAGAAAGTTTTTGCACGAAACGTACTGTTTAGAAGCTTAAGAAGTATGTAAACGAAATTCCAAAATCTAGAATAAAAAAAGAATATGGCCTTAGGGAATGAACAAAGGGTTGGAATGAAATGAGGTAGATTCAAAGTTACTATTTGGTGGGTGCAAAATCTTTTCGCTTTTCAATTGTCCAAACAAACCCTCCAGGATGAGGCGATGAGCCAGCTATTATAATGGATCAGAAATGTCCTAAAAAGGGTAAATGAACACAACATAATAACAAGTGTAGGATAGCAACAATCAGAAGTATGTGGTTAAAATCCTGGCACGAGATTGAAATATGCGATCTGGGCTAAGCATGACCTCAATAGTTTGAATTTGTGATTTTTTGGGATTGTACATATGGCTTTGCTCATCAGTTATCTTGCTCAACGCATGATTGACCAACTTGCAAAGAAATAAAAAATAAAATGCTCCTACCAATTAACAACTCTTCAAGAAGGAAAAAAAAACAAGTAATGGTACCAAGATGATGAGCCTACGAAAAGAACCACAAAAGATCAGAAGGCTGAAGATTCCTTCTTGTTTGCCTTTTTCTTTAAGGTGACAGGCACTGTGCACACCAAGATGGCTTCTTCAAGAATATATTTAGGGACCTTTCCCTTTCAAAACAATCGGTTAGGCAGCAATTATAGTGTGATGCCAACCTCATCTTTCATACGCAAGATCACATCATTTTTGTCAACGATTTCTGTGAGATTTGTTTTATCGGATTTGTTGTCTCTTTATTCAATTTACACCCTGATTTCTGGGAAAAAAATAAGAGCTTCAACTAATGAAAAGTATGTATTCTTTTCATTCTAAATCAATGGATCAGATCATTTCTAATGGTACTATTCGATCGCCGTAAAAGTCATTTCTAGAAAACATTAGATATCTCACTATCAGCCTCTTTATGAAATAGTTCTTGTGACCGAATTCACAAGCATTTGGTACATTGAAAAATGAAAAGGGGAGTACTCCAATCAACTTCACATGCAAGGGCACATCACCTAATCTACAAGAAACATGTTTGACCAAGCTGGGCTCTTGTACCTAATAACTGCATTATTTATTACGTAATTATCATGTGCTCAGTTTGAATTGGACGAGCTCGTTGAAAAAACTAAAGAAGACACAAAAGTGATTACCATCTTCTGGTAAATCTCACAGTAAAGTAATCAGATGATCTTAGCAACCTAATCCTCATGTTTAACAAAAAAAAAAATCCTTTTTTAGACTATGTTTAAGAAATGTTGTCTACTGCTGGAAAACTTAAAGCTTACCACTGATCATATCTACAAAGATGCATTTTGATAGCTGGTAGATGTAAAATTTGGCATATGTTCATAAATTCTGCTGCAATTACTGATTATGCATGAAGAGTTGACATTTACAGATGAGGACAATTTTTTTCACAATTTTCTTGACTCCAAAATTGGGAGGAGGAGCAGAAAGTGAGAAAAAAAGAAGAGAAATTGAGGGAAAAAAATCGAGAAAGAGAAAGCCACCGGTTTTCTCTCGGATCATCGTCGCCGTCTACACGACGACCCTCTGCAGCACCCTCGACGGGACGGCGAAGCGCGCGGAGAAGGAGCGCGAGAGGTTCTCCGGCTCCACCCACGCCGCGCCGTCGTCGAAGTTCTGCGCGTAGCTGTAGGCGTCGTACGGCACCCTCGCCGCGGCCGACGCCGGCACGCAGCCGGTGGCGCAGAGCAGGATCCTCTTCTTGTTCTCCCGCAGGATCCGCCGCCACAGCCCCCTCAGCCTCGTCCCGCACCCGCGCCCCGACGCCGCCGCCGCCGCCGGAGCCCTCGCGCCATGGGATGTCGCGGCGCCGTAACGGTCGGACTTGTCGTCGAACTCCCCGGCCCGGAGGTAGTCGTAGTCGTCGTCGTCGTCGTAGTCGCCCGCGAGGTCGAAGCCGCCGCGGACGTAGCGGCGGGACATGGATGGAGGGAGCGCGCAGGAGCAGGAGGCCTGCCGCTGGAAGCGCGGGCTGTAGCCACCGCCGCCGCCGCTGCCGGCGTCCATGGCGAGAGCGACCGGATCACCGGAGTGTGAGAGAATGGGAGAAGAAGGGAGGAGTGTCGTCGCGGCGTCGCGGTCGTGTATATGTAGGCCGAGATGAAGTGGCGAGCGGGTGGTTTTTTTTTTCCTTTGTATTGTAGGCTGGATTAAGAAAAAAAAAATCAAAGGAATTGAGTTTGACACCTGATGGCCGATATATCTTTCTTACATGTTGGAGTGGATAATTGGAGAGTATTTTCTCACACCATCTTGTATGGGATTTTAACAAATTTTAGAAGTAAAATACATCAACGGTCCTTAAACTTGTTATGATATATCATTTATGTCCGCAAATTTTAAAAATATAGATCTAAGTCTCAGAAGCTATTAAAGTATGCCATCTAAATTCAAAACTGATATATAACCCTTCAAGTGTCCATATGGCATCAACATGAAATTGCCGTATACCCCTTTAAGTGTCACTAAGGGAGTGAAGTATCAGCCACGTAGGTATTAGAAATAGTATGTAGATATTTTGGATCTAAATGATATACTTTAACAAATTCTAGCACTTGGATTTGTATTTTCAAAGTTAAGGGAACTAGATGATATAGCGTAATAAATTTAAAGACCACCAATGTATTTTACTCTAATTTTATAACTAAGTAGTGTAAAATATTCGACTTGAATTTTAGGTTCAGACGGTTAGTTGATAGTTTGAGGTGATAAAATAGACTTTTCTCTTTACTTTTTGCAATCTTCGGGAATGATGAAATAAGTGTATCTCTGCTGCTCCTGATCTTCAAGGTATGGTTGTAACTTGTATAGGACTATTCTCGTTGACTTATTGATATGATTCTTTGCTCAATAATATTTCCACTTTTTGAGACTTTAAGTCAGGTTTTGCACTGATTAAAAAATAGACTGATTTATAAAGGAACCCCATTTCTACTTTTCAGTGTTACTGGATGGAAATTCCTTAGTGCTCCTAGAGGTAAGCGCATGAAGTAGGGTAGGTAATTGGATCATGTCGTCATGTAAAGTGAATCACAAATTCACAAGTGGAGAGTCCAATTCTAAAGTTGCAGCAAACCCACATGTACAATCTCTCCAATCTTTCTTTCTTTATTATATATGTTTCAAATACTCTTACCAGATTTCCTATTCTTGGATGCTTTGTAGAAATTTCTAGCCTCCAAGCAAGAAAATTTCCCTGCAGATGAATTTTAAAAACATTATAGAGAGACTTATCACTTATGGTTGAAGGCTTGGATGGATCCATGTATAATCAAACAGAATCCAACATAAACTATGTGGCCTTTTTCCATTACATTATGAAGAACTGAGAAAATGAAATACTCTTAGTTGATTTGGGAATTGGGACCACAGCACATATGCTGGAAGTTGACATTATGAAATGTCGAAGACCCTACGTAGTCGATGTGGAAGTGCCACCAACTGTAGGATCAAAACCATCTAAATAGACTGTGGGAACAAAAAAGCTGTTCAATTTGGGGGCAAGGGCGAAAAATTGCATTATCGCATCTTTTTATGCGGAAAAAAATAGTTTTTAGTTGCATAATGCAAATGAAACAGCTGGCATAAATTCATATGTTCGCAAAGAAGACCTCTCTCGAATGGAGTAATAAAGCTATATGCTTAAACTGAGCTTGAGATGGTCAATGGTCAAATTACTAAGCCTTTCTGAAAAAAGTTTATTAGGAGTGCTCATTCCTATCATTCCAGTATTCTTTTAATCCTTGTGTTAAACAACAAAAAGCACATTTTGGCGCATGCTTAGGCACAATTGGCGGTTTGTCTTGATGTTCATCATTGCTAATTGAGTTTCATACTTGGAATCAAGCATTGATCATGATTGCTAGCTAGCAGCCAATCCTACCAGAAGTGCTGTGATCATAAACCCCAAGCCCCATCCGTTAACATACATGTTTGTTTATATCGGCGGCAAGTTGTTAATTCTCTGCTAATATTTCTCTTGCCAAATGGCATAGTATAAGCCCTTCGGTTGCCTACCATTTGGCAGTTAACCGAGCTACTCATGTAGCTGGAGCCATATAGATGTACTAAATTACGCGTAAAAGAACATTTTTTTATACGAACATAGCTTTTTTGTGAAATTAATCTGTTCAGAAACTCTGTAAATCTGTCAAGGTTTAATCACTGAGCTTGTGATGTTGCTTGATTTGGATCAATTCCATTCCATCGTCTTCAGGGGAGTTTGATGAGCTGAATCAGGCCATGTGTGATTGTGTGAAGGCATCAGCAGCTGCCACAAACAAGAGAGTAGATATCAGCTGTTGTTCAGTAACGCCAAATTTGACTATTGATATCAGCATGTTGCATGCAGATCTCCAGGCAAGTTGCTGCGTGCAGTTCTTTGAAGTTGATTCTGTCTGCATGCATATCCAATAAATGAAGAATCAGATGGTCAAACAAGCAAACCAGTCCATGATCGGCACAAAGCCTTTCAAACTTCTTGACTTGAAAATTTCAAGAATCCTATACTTATGGATCAACAAGAGAAGAACCAAAAAAGAAAATTAAAGTTGGCCGAGTTCATAGTTGTTCAGATTTTCTTAGTCAGAAAGAATTCCTTTACAAACAGGACAGGCTAAATGTAAACTGTGGCACTAACTTCCAGTGTATTTTCTGTTTAGTTCTCCTTTCTAGAAAACTTAAAAAGAATCTGCAACGCCCAACATTCCATTAATATCCAACCAGAAAGTTCTGATTATTCATCGACATCCAAGACGTTAATTCCGACGATTGGACTTTTGCAGATTTTGTACAAATCAGCACACGCACCTCTGCGCAGAGCGAAGAGAGTTTCGGCTGAGATGGGAGGAAGAATGGGCCAGCATCCCCAGCACAGACTGCACAGCTCAAGTTAGTGACAGAATGAATAACAAAATATATTTATCCACAAATTAGAAACTGCATATTTACTACGTGAGGAGTCGTGCACATCTTTCAAGAGTCATCATGAAAAATTTGCTATCTAAATCATAGGTGGCTGAAGTGACAAGAAAAGGGTACTTTTTACTTTTTTTAGAAGAATCGTGCAATCTCGTCCTCGAAGTTAAGATCGTGAATTCAGACGAAGCTGCAGCTAGAAAACGAATCGAAGTGCTGAATTAGTGAGGGGGGATGAGCCCAGGAAGGGGAGATGCATCGTTACTTTCTCGTCTGTTTTGCTGCCTCGCTGCCCGCCGGGGATGGTGTTGCCACCCCCCCCGCTCCGGTGGCCGCGGATTCGCAGAATCCACGCTTTCGCGGCGATCGTACACCAACTCGCCGTAGGGCGCGGCGGACGGCAGGAAAGCCGGTATACGTACGGTCTCCGCGCTTCCAGGGCGGCGGATCGTTGGGAGGGCGTCATGGCGAGGCCTGTGATGCCCGGGACTCTATGTTCTCTGCATCGCGTAGTCCATGAGCATAGGTGCCAACGGCCGGACCGGGCTGGCTACTGTCTGAGCATGGCTTCGGCATGGCCCGCTATGGCACGGCTCGTTTAGGTACGGTTCCTGCGGGGTGCTGTCCGTGGGCTGTGCCGTGTCACACAGTAATCAATCGGTGGTCCATTTTGTTCGGGTCGGGCTAGTCTCTGTAGCCGAGCACTTACCCGAGACGCCATCGTCCTCCCGGCGCCGATGCTGCACGCTTCGCCGCTGCCGGTCTCCGCGACGCCTCCCCGCTGTGCCGCCTCCCTGCCCTCCGCCGCCTCCCATACCGCCTCCGCTGCAGCGGCCCTCGCCGCCGCTCTCCGCCGCCGCCTCCCCTACGCGCTCCGTGGCTCTACTGCCTCCTGCCCGCTCTCCGTCGCCGAGCTGCAGTGGCCTCACTGCCGCCGCTCCCGCCGGCCAGCGCCATCCCTCTGGTGTGCCTACCGGCATCGCCGCTCCGCCCTGCCTCTCTCGGCGCTGACTCTGTGTGTGTAGCGACAGCCCATCCAGACTAAAAAAAAAAGCCAAAAAGACTTAAAAACATTTTTTTTTTGAACAAATAATTAGCGGAGTTGTAAAAAAGAAAACAATATAAAAAAATTATGGAGATGATAAAAAATTATGAGGGTATTTTGATGATATTGAAGAGGAGAAATTTTTTCAGTATTTTTAAATAGCAAAAAGAAGCAATATATATTATAGTAATCTATTTCTGTATAAATATAGAGAAACATTGTGCAATGACCTTTATTGATTTTGATAATACACAGTTGCCTCTTAAAACTCTGTCTATATAACTCAGATTTTGAGAAACCATGATAAAAAAAAAGAGTGCAGCTAATATGTCAACACTCAAAAAATAAAAATATACTCTATTCTTATTTTGGTAGGTAACGATTTTTGAATGCTTAGCCAAGATCTTGGTTCTTCGGTGTGTTGGGTACGTTTTGCTGCTCCGCAGTCTTAACGCGCAAAGTAGTAATTTTCTCACCTCACTTGGGAGATTTTTTTCTCTCCTAATAATTTTCCCGCAAAACTGAAGGCGGTCGGATGATCCGTAGACACAGGCACCGTGAACACATCCCGTCAGTTTTGAGAGCAGGGAATATTGTCTTGTGATCGTTCCAAGCCATTGAAGAACGTCTGACATCTTCTTCGGTTGATGAGTCCGCTGCTGTAAGTGTGGACATGCTCAAGGGCTCCAAGCGAAGCATGTGGCAGGACTTGCGGCGAGCGTGAACTTCCCCAACCGGTTGTCTCGAAAGAAGAAGGAAACCACCCAAATTGCCCTGTAATTTCTTCCTTACTAGGATCAAGGGGGTGAGGCTTTTGCAACGGAATCTTCTGAACTTAAGTTTCATATTTCGAAATTACTCATATAATTTTGTCTTAAATCGGAAAGTAGTTATGTAAATCAATATTCTTGCATCCGCAATAAGATTCAAAATATTGAACCACGTTTTCCCTAGGATCAAGAAATAAATACAAAGCATACAAGTTGGAATGTACCTATCCAGTATTTAGATATTTTGTTTTATGTGAAATACTGAAAGTCCTAATCGTTTGGTCCTCTTCATATTTTTTTAATAAGTGGCAATCTCAAAAATTTATGACAAAATTAAATTAGCAAGTTGGATAGTAATCATCAGGACAAAGTCACATTCATTAAGTGTTTAAGACGGTAATAAAACTTTCTACAGCATGCTAAGCACTGTTCTGTCAGTAGCGGTTGCCTCACCTGGTAACAACATTCTTAACACAGAAACAGTTAGTATTCTTGTGTAAGACAAGACTGTCTACATAAATAGGTCGATTCTAACGATGTCGCATCCATTTGGGAACTTGCGTGGACGCTTGTCCGAACAATGCAGAGTCCGCTTGAAGGTCGCAAGTTGAGGATTAAGAACCATTCAGCATGTTTTGGCTTAATCGGATGAGAATCGTGGCTATATCAGTTATCTTTTAAAACCCGGATTTACTATAAGATTGTAATAACATGAAACAGCAACGTGATGGTAAGAAATGATTCAGCATAATGCTAAGCTGCATGAAATTTCTTTGCTGAATTGTAGCTGCATTATTAGGGTTACTTTGCAATATTTATTTGTGATGCCAATAATGCCTTCACAAACTCTAGAAATTCGTTCAGCAATATTTTCTGCAGTATGTGAAAGATCAATTATTTTAAAGCTATTACCTTTTGTAGGTTTCTAGTCATCACAACATAATGCGCAACTACACTAAATATAGTCTTCCTTAGCCTTACCACTTACTCCAAAATCCGATTGCATACTAAAGAACTGCTGCACGTAGCAAATAACTGTTTAATACTATCCGGCTTGGTTTGTAAACATTTCACCAGGTCCCGGGTTTAGTTTTCCTACTACAGCTGAAAAAACCCAGGATTCTGAGCAGTTTTATGTAAACTCTCAATGCAGGAGACTACCAAAGTTTTAGGGGTAGATCCTATCTAGCAGATTAAACGGGTAAGGGAATCTCGTGCTCCTGGGATCATCCCATGAACGTACGTACGGTCAGGATTGAAGTACCAGTTGTGCTTGTCGTAGCTGGTACCTTGCTCTTCGCACCTCCTAGCATGCCGCTCACATGCCTGTTCACCAGAAGATTTTCCAGAAGAGTTTAGTCTTAACAAATTTTACATTTCGGTAGTTTGCTCCTTATCCGGCCGGTCTCTTAATCTCATCAAAATGTTGCCAGGCGGAGATTCTTATCCTTTTGGAGCCGGTCTGCCGTTGATAGGGGGCCTCCCGTCGTGGCAGTTCTCCGGATCCCTTCCGAAGCCGTATGTACTTCCTCCGGATGTTGTTGGAAGTGTGGACCGACTGGGAGTCGTCTCCTGTGACATCGTAATACTGGGTAGTCGCTTAGTGAACGTCGGGGTAGTTCGGATCCATCTGCATATAAATAGAGAAAATTAGTAAAAAAAATAGTACGAGCAAAGAGAAATTTGGATTTTAATTGACCTGCCAGGATAACGGAGGCTGCAGCTAATCAGTATGAGTATGT